>VZQC01014894.1:0-58307 GCA_009823505.1 Rhizomys pruinosus | reverse complement strand
GGAAAGGCTGACCCGTCTGAACATTCAAAGGAAGAAAAGCCTCAGATTGCCATAAACATCGAACCCCTCTGTGGATCCTACATGTAACAACTAGTTATAATGAGTCCTAATGAAACTTACCTTCTAGGTGCCACAAAGGTTCTGATATGAGAGACTTCCTTGCCTTCCCACCCATAGAACAAGGAGAAATATGACAATGATGAGGTCGCTCCCCAACTGTAAATTGGAGACAACTATTGTAGAGGTAATCTCTTATAAAACCGGTAAAACTGCTTTCTTTAATTGACTACTAGACATGGGAACTGTGGAAGGGATTACTCTCTGTTCAGAACCAAATATAATACTAAAGTCCTAGGGCTATGCACTCAGGCAAAATATATTAATACAGGAGCTCTGACATCAGCAATGGATTGTTCTACCAGGTGGATGTTGGCCAGGGGATCCAAGGCCCCACAAAAGGTAAGGGCTCCTTGCCTCTAAGTTGGGATACCTACAGGAGGAGAGGCAATAAGACCCTGCTGCCGAAGACCTGACGTTAACATGGGAGGGATGTATTGAGACCACACATGCAAGTGTACAGATGGCCTCTGGAATGCCAGAGAGTGTTACCAAAGGCCACTAAACCAATAAAGCAAATATGGGTCTCCCTGAGTCAAGCAAGACTCCACCGTCAGCACCAGCTACACCTCACCTGCCTGGAAATACTGTGCAGCAGAGGCAGCCATGTGCCTGTATATCCCAAATCTAATTGGCTATTGGCTCTCCCCTTGGAGAAATAACCCATGGCTGATGCCACAAGCTTACATCCTCTACAGGTTAGGAGATGTTATAAGCCACAGTAAGACATTTTCAAAGCTTTTAACTGATTTCTGTCAACTTAGATAAAACTGTCATCTGAACTCATTGTTTTTTATGCTATCAAGGGCAAATACTTAAAAGAAAGGAAGCTGAAGGTCAGCTAAGTTGGGGCGTTTGACCAAAATAATAGTGTTTAAAAAATTAGTTTACATTTAATTAATAAATTAATTTATTTAAAGTGTGTATGTGCTTATGTGACTTCTTGCATCGAGATTTCAGAGAACTTGCAGGAATCAATTCCTTCCACCATGTGGGTTTTGTGAATTGAACTCTGGTCCTCAGGCTCCATGGAAAGTGCCTTTATCTACTGAGCCAGCTCACTGTTGTTTCATGTGATAAATAGCTTTATCATTGTGATTATTAATCCAAATAAATAAGCAATTTAAAACACAAATATCAGTATCAGAATAAGTAATAATGAACCCCACACTGTCATTCAAAAGGGGTATCCAGCTTTTAGCTTGAGAGGATTTAGAAGTTAAGCAATAAAGATTATATTCCCAAGTTCTTGGTATAGTGGATTGGTATTATTTTAGGTTCTGCTGAAGTCTTCATTATACAATCACTTCTGAAAACTCAAAGGAGTTAGAATATATTTAACATTCAAGAATTTTATTGTGTGAGATAAACTGGCCTAGATCAGGGGTTATTACTTTAAGATCCATTTGGTTGGGTGTGGTGGCTCATGCCTTTAATCCCTGCAGTGGGTAGGCAGAGGCAGGAGAATCTCTGTGAGTTCAAGGCCAGCCTGGTCTACAAAGCGAATTCCAGGCCAGCTGGGGCTCCTGGGAGACCCAATCTCAAAAATACAAAAAAAAAAAAAGATCCGTTTGAAGAAGGGTGCAAAGTGCCAACCTAACAGAGGGGAAAGAAAGATAACTTTAAAAGAGCTATGAAACTTATTAAAATCGTTTTATTTTTCTTTTTAAAAAATTGTCACCTTTATTTTCATAAAGATATTATACAGTTTTATGAATATTGCATAATAGTGTGTTATGATATGCTTTATTTCAGGTGGTCATTTTTCAAAAACATTTTAGGCATTTTAGTTCTCTGCAAACCCCTTATTAGTCCCTTGGTGTTCAGAATCTTGTTTCCCATCTATCTGGTCATCATTCTTATTTTCTTTTTATTTTTTATATTGGCTCATTTCAATAAGTTCTTTTGTTAACAACATTAAATATTTAAGGAGTAAAATAGTATTACTTTGACCAACTTAAACATTTTATTTTGACAAATATACCAACACATTTCTAAAATGAACTACAGATTCTTGGTAACACTGGCTGGTTGAGCTGAAGTGGGTATATGTGTTAAAACTGGAAAATGATAGTTTCAGTTCACCAATTTACAGTGTTGTGTTCCTTAATGACTTTGTGTGTTTTAGGGTGACATTTATTGTTATATATAATATTTCAATTATGAGCTTTGGAAACACATATTTAGATAATAAGCACATTTTGCATAAAAGGATTAAAATGTAGATACCTTATGATGTTCAATAAGAAAAAATCTCAAATACATATTGAAAACTATTGCTTTCTTTTTCCTCCAATTTTATAGGAATTATTCACACTACACACACACTACACACACACTACACACACACACACACACACAAACACACAAGAATGCCCTTCTGAGGTGTGATTTTTAATTTTTGTACAGCATATATGCATTACTAATACTAATAACGTTTCACAGAACATCTTTATGCCACTATGTAGCACACCTTGGCCCTGCTCCCTACTCCTGCCTTTCTCATGCCTGTTACTTCCCTTCATTTTCTTAGGCAGTTTTCCTTCTACTTTCATGGAATAAATACCCCTCAGATTTTATGTTTCTATATAAAATCCACATGAGAAAAAAATGAGACCGATCTGTCTTTCTGTGTCTCTCCTTTTTACTATCTATTGCTGTGGAAACCCCTGTGATCAAAATCTGAAACCAAACCAAAACTAAACAACAAAAAATAAACTTGTGCAGGAAATGGTTTATCGTATCTCATACTTCTGAAGTCCATCCTTGAGGGGAGTCAGGCCAGAATCCAGGGCAAGAACCTAGCAGCAAGGACTAAAGCATAGACCAGAGATGAATGCCACTGGCTTACTCCTCTGGCTAGTGCTCAGCCTGCTTTCTTATATAACCCGGGCACAACTGCCCAAATGTGGCACCACCCACAGTGAACTGGGCCTTCCCACAGCAGTAAACAAAGAAGAAAATGCCTCAGGACATGTCACAGGCTAATGCAATAGAGAAAATTCCACAATTGAAGTTCCCTCCTTCCAAGGTCTGGCAAGTTGACAAAAGATAACCATGACATTCTATACCTTGTTTATAAGAACATCTTATGTATAAACATATCACTTTAAACTGTAACCTTCCTTTCTTTTTATTCCCACAATCTCACATTAATATAATATAAAACATAGTCCAACTTTTAAAAGCCCCAAGGTCTTTAAGAATTCAAACACTGCCAGGCGCGGTGGCATACGCCTTTAATCCCAGCACTTGGGAGGCAGAGTCAGGTGGATCTTTGTGAGTTCAAGGCCAGCCTGGTCTACAGAGTGAGTTCCAGGACAGCTGGGGCTACAGGGAGACCCTGTCTGGAAAAGACCAAAAAAAAAAAAAAAAAAAAAAAACACTTTATTGTAGGTCCTTGAATAGGATTTCTATTTAAACTTCACCCATCCAGGCCTCCAGGACCATTGCAGAAGGGGTGGTGGGAAGACTGTAAGAGCCAGGGAGGAGGTGCATGAATATATGGAAATAGAGTCCCTATGGGACCTTGCTTACATAAACCTACAGCAATGGCATCAGCCTGCATAAGACCTATGTAAATTCAAACAGACAAAACCCCAGCACAGAACTATGGAAATGGGCAACAAGCCCCAATCTTAATCAAAGAATTATTGGCAGCCTATTATTACTGGGTAAGGAAGAGCTGGTCTTAAAGAGAAGGACTCTAGATAGGCTGAGTAGACCCCAGTGGATGAACTTGCACTGAGGAATGTCTTTGGACACTAACTTTGCACAATAGGACTCAACACAAATGACACAATGTATGAATTCTAGTGGAGGGGTTTTGGGAGGGTGCCAATGGGGAAGGAGGGATAAGGAGGATTATGAATAATTGAGATGTTCTTATAAAATGGACAAAAAATTAAATAAAAATTTAAAATAAAAGAAAAAAGAAAAGTAATAAATAAAACATCAAAAAAATAATATAAAATTTGAATACTTTAAAAGTCCATTGTCTCTTTAAAAATCCAAAGTGTCTTAACTGTGGGCTCCTGTAAAATCAAAACCAGGTTAAATACTTTTGATCTAGTTTGCTTTGAACTGTTGTGACAAAACACTCTGATCAATACCAACTTGTGGAAGAAAAGGTTTATTTGGCAATGTATACTGAGTCACATTTCATCACTGAGGGAGCCCAAAGTAGGAACTCAGGGTAGGAACCTGGATGTAGGAGCTAAAGCACAGGCCACAGAGGAATGCTACTTACTGACTTGCTTCTCTGGCCCATGCTCAGCCTGCTTTAGTTTTTATCCAATACAGAACAACCTTCCCAGGAGTGGCACCACCCACAGTGGGTTGTGCCCTGTCATATCACTCAACAATCAATGAAATACCCTACAGACATGGCCACAGGCCAGTCTAATGCAGGCACTTCCCAACTGAAGCTCTCTCAACCCAGTTGTGTCAAGTTGATTCGAAAGCTATTCAGTACCATTTTATTTCAACAGAAGAACCAGGTATTATTAAGCAAAACAAAAATCTAGCAAAGTAGCTTAGTATCCAGTTTTCTGGACTCCAAAGAGCTGGGCTATCTCCACTTCCCTGGCTCTGCCATACTCTGCACAGTGTCTGGTAGGTTTGGTTAGCTTCATTCCATACTTGTCACTGTCTTTCATGGTCAACCTACCATTCTGCATCTCCAATATGCTGAGGTGTCCATTGCAACTGAGGCTGCACTATCACTCAGTGGCCTCTCCTGGCCTCACATTGTGCCAAGCCTCAGATTTTGTTCACGACGTCTTCAATTCTTCACCTTTCTTACCACCCAAACTATTGTCACATGGAAGTCTCTTACAAATTACCAGGTTTGGTTTCTAGCTTTAGATGGAGCCTTGGGTCCTATGGATCACAGCTTCTGTGTGCTGAACCTGAAGAAATAAATCCCAGAATATTTCACCCCAATGATGTTGGTCTTTTGCTAATCACAGATGACTTTTTAGGTATAGCTGATTAGTATATTATCCCACTAAGCAAAGGTTTCACTTCCACAGATTCTTAAGCCACAGTATCACACAACAAAACACAATATAGTTTTTGCTTCCCCATGAAACTTAACAAGCCAGTCTTCCATTGTCTGCAACTCTCTCAGCATGCCTCCCAAGCTCCGTAGCAATAGTTCATGTAGTTCTGTGCACTCAATGCCTTTTCAGCTCTAGGTTCCAAATACTTCCACAGTCTCCTAAAAAAACAACATAGTCAGGTCTGCCACAGTAATACATCAGTATTATGGTACTGATTTTTGGTTTCTATTGTTATGAGAACATACTCTGACCAAAACCAGCTTGGTGAGAACAGGATTTATTTCATATTACTCTTCCGAGACAAAATCCATCTTTGAGGGAAGTCAGGACAGGAACTCAAGGCAGGAACCTGGAGGCAGGAGCTGAAGCTCAGACCATGGAGGAACACTGCTTATTGACAGGATCTTTGGTCAGTACTCAACCTGTTCTCATTTAAAATGTATTTTATTTATTTATTTATTTATTTATTTATTTAGTGTGATGGGTGTATTGTCTGCATGTATGTAAGTACACTTGTGTCATGCAGTACCCTCAGGAGTCGAGAGGGCTGCATTCCCCTGGAATTGGAGTTACAGACAGTTGTTAGCCACCATGTGGGTGATGGGAATTGTATCCAGGTCCTATGAAAGAGCAGCCAATACTCTTATCTGCTGAGCCATCTCTCCAGCCCTCAACCTGTTCTTTTATTTGACCTAGGAATACCTACCCAGGGTGGCATGATCCCCAGTGGGTTGGAGCTCCACACATCACCAGTGAAGAAAATGCCCCACAGATATTCCCACTAACTAATCCATTGAGGTTCTGTCATCTCAGGTGTGTCAAGGTATCAACCAAAGGCAACCTTAATAGAGCCTGATTTAATCTTTTGAGGAACCCTTTGGAGAACAATCTTGTCTGCACCTACATTTTGAAGTATTTTTCCTCTAATAGCTTCAGAGTTTCTTGTCTTACATTAAGGTACTTGATCTATCTGGAGTTGACTTTTGTGCAGAGTGGGAGATAAGGATGTGGTATCATTCTATTTTATGGAATGTCTAATATTTCCAGAGCCATTGTTCATTATTTGTTTTCCAATCTATGTTTTGATACCTTTGTTAAAAAAATTAGGTGGGTGTGGCTAAGTTCTGCATTCTACCACACTGAGCCAGCTATATGACTGTTTTTCTGCAAGCACCATGTTGTCACTATGCAGCCTTTTGTTATTCCCAATGAATTTTAGGATTTCTTCTCCTATTTCTGTGAAGAATGCCACTGGAATTGGTAGAATGCTTTCAGAAATTTAACCATGTTACAGAATTTAAGCTTCCCAATCCATGATAATTTATATCTCCTAGTGTCTTCATTACCTGTTTTCTTTAGTGTTTTAAAACATTTCTTTGTAGAGATCTTTTACTTCCTACTTTCTTCAGGGCTTTTATAGTAAAAGGATGTTGGAGCTTATAAAAAAAACTATTGAGATGATCATGTGATTTCTGTTCTTACGTCTATTATATAATATATTACAATTATTGATTTGTATATATTGAACTGTCCTCACAACACTGGATTGAAATAAATTTGACACTGGCACAAAAACAGACCTGTTAACAAATGGAACAAAATTGAAGATCCAAACTTGAGGTCATACAATATCACCCACCTCATATTTGACAAAGGAGCAAAAAAAAAAAACCTCAGTGGAGGAAGGATAGCATCTTCAGCAAATGGTCCTGGCAAAACTGGATCACCATCTACAGAAGAACAAAATTAACCCTCTACCTCTCACCCTGTACAAAAAATCAACTCCAAGTGGATCAAAGATCTCAATGTGAAACCTGAAACCCTGAAGATGATAGAAGAAGTTGGCAACAACCTACAATAATAGGCATAGGAAAAGACTTTCTAAATCAGACAGCAGTTGTACAGGAAATAAGGTCAACAGTTGACAAATGGGACCTCATCGAATTCAAAAAAGAAATGATCAAGGAAGTGAATATAAAACCCACAGAATGGGAGGAAATCTTCACCAGTGATACATCTGACAGAGCAATAATGTCCAAAATATATAGACTACTCAAAAAACAAAGAAGAAAACAAATGACCTACTCGAAAGATGAAGAGCCGAACAGAGACGTCACCAATGAGGAAGTAAAGAGGGCTGAGAAACATCTTAAAAAGTATTCAACATCTTTAATAATTAAGGAAATGCAAATTAAAACCACTCCCAGATATCATCTCACTCCAATAAGACTGGGTAAGATCAAGAACACAAAAGACACCAAATGCTGGAGAGGTTGTGGGGAAAGCGGAACATTCATCCACTGCTGGTGGGAATCTAAACTTGTATAACCATTATGGAAAGCAGTGTGGAGAACCCTTAAAAGACTCAAAACGAGCCTACTACATGACTCGGCCATACCACTCCTGGGCATATACCTACAAGACTCATCCTACCACAAAGATACATGCACATCCATGTTTATTGGAGCTCTTTTTACAATAGCAAAGAGCTGGAACTAACCCAAATGCCCTTCAGCTGATGAGTGTATGACAAAAATGTGGTACATTTACACAATGGAGTACTATTCTGTGGTAAAGAAAGATGACAACATGAACTTTGCAGGTAACTGGATGGAACTTGAAGCCATTATGCTAAGTGAAGTAACACGGTCCCAGAAAAACAAGCGGAGAATGGTTTCCCTTATTTGTTGATGCTAACACCAAATCCCCAGTTGAAAGGCAAGCTGAACAACATTATTGTTTTATTTCTTTTTATCTGAAAGCAACTATGTTGTTATAGTATAAATTTCTTAATGGGCTCTAGAATAGACCCACCACTTACTTTCAGACTCTGTAATTACTGTCTATGTGTGGAAGGTATGTATTCATATTTTGGAGTAATATAAAATTAAAGGAGGAAAATGCGAATTCCTAAACATAAAAAAAGACAGAGAAAGATGCAGGGCAGTTATGGCAGAGTGCATGATCTGGGTTAGGGTGGGGGGAATGGAAAGGGGAATATGTCTAAATTGAACTGATAAATGATGTCTGAAATACACAAAACATCAATAAAAATATTATATTTAAGACCCATGAGCTGTGTGAGTTTGGGCACAACTGCTTGCAAATTGGTTTTACATGAAGGATGCTTGTACTCACAAATTATCACTTATTGTTAAAAAAAATGAAAATAAAACAAAACAAAAAAGCAGAGAAAGAGGCAGAAAACTTACGGCAGAATGCATGATCTGGGATGGGTAGGGGTGGGGTGTGGGGAAGGGAAGGGGATATATGCCTGAACTTAATTGGAAAATGATGTATGAAATACACAATGCATCAATAAAAAAAAAAAAAAAAGAGGGGCTGAAGAGATGGCTCAGCGATTAGGAGTACTGACTGCTCTTGCAGAGGACCTGGATTTGATTCCCAGCACTCGCATGGTGGCTAAGAACCGTCTTTAACTCCAGTTCTAGGGGAATCCAACGCCCTCTTCTGACTTCTGAGGCATTGCATGACACGGGTGTACCAACCTACATGCACATAGTACACTCATATACATAATAAATAATAAATAAAATTTTGTTACAAAAAAAAGAAAAAGAAGAAAATGGTGAGTGATCATTTTGATCTGAATGCATTTTATTGAGAATTTTACATGTGTGTTCATCAGGGATTTTGGCCTGTATTTTTGTTGTGTCTTTATCTGTTTCTTTTTTTGGTCTTTTTGAGACAGGTTCTCCCTGTAGCCCCAGCTGTCCTGGAACTCACTTTGTAGACCAGGCTGGCCTTGAACTCACAAAGATCTGCCTGACTCTGCCTCCTGAGTGCTAGGATTAAAGTCGTGCGCCACCATGCCCAGCTTTATCTGGTTTTAATATCAAGGTAATATCAGCTTTTAAAGAGTACTTGGTAGTGCTGCTCTCTTTCTAGTTCATGTAGTAGTTTAGGAAATATTGTGTTAGTTCTTTAAAGGGTTGGCAGAATTCAGCAGAGAATGTGTGTGTGTGTGTGTGTGTGTGTGTATGTGCATGTGTGTGTGTGTGTGTTTGCGTGTGTGCATGTGCGCATGTGTGTGCACACAATTTTATTGGGGGAGAGTTTTTATTACTGCTTCAGTTTCATTGCCTGTTACATATCTATTTAATCGTTTACACCTTCATACATTGGAATTTTATTTTATTTTATACTATTTTTTTTTACAACGTCTCCCTGTAGCCCCAGCTGGCCTGGAACTTGCTCTGTAGACGAGGCTGGCTTTGAACTCACAGAGATCTGCCTGCCTCTGCCTCCTGAGTGCTAGGATCAAAGGCGTGGACAACCATAATATGTCCTACTAATTTTCTCAATTCTACTGGTATCTGTTAACATATTTTCCTTATCTCTGTATTAATTTGGGTCTTCTCTTTCTTTTGGGTTTGTTCATCACTTCAAAGGACCAAATCCTTGTTTTTTGATTACTTTTGTTGTTTTCTAAAATTTCTATTTCAGCCGGGCATGGTGGCCCACGCCTTTAATCCTAGCACTCGGGAGGCAGAGGCAGGTGGATCTTTGTGAGTTCAAGGCCAGTCTGGTCTACAGAGTGAGTTCCAGGTCAGCTGGGGCTACAGGGAGACCCTGTCTCAAAAAGACCAAAAAAAAAAAAAGTTAAAATTTCTATTTCATTAATCTATGCCACAATCTTTGTTATTTTTTTATGTATTCATTTAAGTTTTGGATTGTTTCTGTTCTTCTAAAACCTAGAGTTGATCTCTGTTTTTTTTTTTAAATATTGACACTTATAGACATAAACTTCCCTCTTAAGACTGCTTTTATTTTGTACCATAGACTTTGGTATGTTCTGTATCCATTTTCATCTGTTTCTAGACATTCTAATATTGCCCTTTTGATTTTTCGATGACCTACTTATCGTTTAATACTATGTTGGTCAAGCTCCCCAAGTTTGCAAGTTTCCTGTAGTTTCTCTTGCTGTTCCATTGCTTTCTAGTTTTATTCCATTGTCATCATGTAGGGAATATAAGAACTTATTTTGATTTTCCTATATTTGTTAGGACTTGTTTTCCATCATATTATGTGATCTGTTTTAAATAAAGTTCCATGGGCTACTGAGAAGAATGCATATCTGGCAGTATGCAGTGCTTGCGTGGAATGTTTTATTAATGTCTTTTTTGGTCCATTTGATATACAATGTTATTTAAGTTAGATGTTTTTATGCTTTTTGCTTTTCTGTTGAGATGACCTATCTATTGAAGTCACTCACCATGTCTTCATGTGTTAAGGTTAATTTGTGTCTTTAACTCCTGCAGTTTTTTTTTCTTTCATGAAATTGGTGTGCCAACCATGGCTCATATAATTTTAGAACTGTGATATTCTCTTGATGGACTGTAACCTTAATCATTATGAAGTGACCTTTGTTATCTTTTCTAACTTTGTTTTGATGCCATTTTATCAGGTATTATAACAGTGATATTTGCTAACTTTTTACATCCATTTGCTTTGGAATGCCATTTTGCAACCTTTTAACCTAAGGCTGTGCTTGTCAATATCAGTCAGGTACCTTTCTTATAGATAACAAATATATAGATCCTGCTTTAAAAACCTATCTGCTACTTTGCATCTTTTTATTGGAGAATTGAGATCATCAATACTCAGAATTATTATTTAAATATGTGTTTTCCTCTGAGCCTATTCACTTTAAAATGTGCTTTTCTATTCCTATTTGTGTATCTACTATTCTGTTGCAACCTGTTCTTTCCTATAGTATTATACAAGTGTTTATCTTTCTTTTAAGTACATAGTATGCATTCTAGAACCTCCTGTGATACTGGCTTTATAGTAGTAAATTCTTTAGTTTGTGTTTATCATGGAAAGTTTTTCTTTCTCCATCAATTCGGATGAATAGTTTTTCTGTACATAGTAATCTGGTTTAGCAATTATGTGTCTATAAGGTAGGATTATGTAGTTCTATGCTCCCTTGCATTTTAGGGTTTCTGTTGAAAAACTCTGCTGTATTTCTGATGGTTTGACTTTATATATGACTACATATGACCTGGTGTATCCATTTTGCACCTTTCAGTATAACTTGTTTTTCCTGTGTGTATTTGGGGGCTTCCCTATAATACAGTATGGAGAAGTTCTTGATCTTGTTTATTTAGTGTTCTGAATGTCTCTTTTGTCTGGATGGTCATCTCTTTGCCTGTATTTGGAAACTTTCTACTATTACTTTATTGATATTAGTATTTAGTCCTTTATCCTGAGGTTTTTCTTTTTTATAGTCCCATGATTTGTAAATATTATCCTCTAACAATGTCCCATATATATTGTATATTATGCTCATGCCTTCTTATTATTTTATCTTTGTCAGTGACTGGCATTCTGATTAATCTATCTTGTCTTTAGTCCCTATGTTTGCTTTTATTTGATTAATTCTGTTTGGGGTTTTTTCTACCCAGATTTTCATCTCTAAAATTCCTATTTTTTTTTTTTTTTAGTATTTTAATATCTTTATTGAAGTCCTTTTTCATATCATGCATTGACTTACTTCATCAGTTGTTTTTAAAAATTCTTTGAGTTTTTTAAATATCCTTTTTGATTTTGTTTAATATTCATGTGATTATTATTTTGAATTCGTTGGGATTTCATCTAATTGTTTTCATTGTAATTGGTCACTCTGGAGTTGATTTTTTTTAAATTTTTTTAAAATTTTATTTATTTCTGTATGTGTATGAATGTTCTGTCTGCATGCAAGTCTGTGCACCCGTGTCCTGCAATGCCACGGAGGTCAGAAGAGGGTGTCAGGTTCACCTGGAACTGGAGTTCTCCTGGAATTGGAGTTTCAGACGGTTCTCAGCCTCCATGTGGATGCTGGGGATCGAACCCGGGTCCTCTGCAAGAGTGGTCGGCGCTCTTAGCCGCTAGGCCATCTCTCCAGCCCTGGAGTTGATATTTTTTGAGAAGTCATTCTGCCTCATTCTTTTTTATTATTGTATTAGAACTTGGGCATCTGCAGTTATTTTTTTATCACAGTTCTATAAAGGCATTTTTATTTTCTCAGTTGAAATACTTGTGTTGTTCAAATGTGGCTAAGCAGTAGTTGGGTCAAGTTGTTGTTCCTTCCTGTTAGGCTGGAGATATAGTTTCAGGAGTTAAGTCCTTAGACCACATACTAAAGCTAGCAGGCATTAGCTACCATTCCGAGTGTGAACTCTTCACTATACAATCAGCTACATCTACTAGATAGTCCCATTTTGCAAATAGTGTAATGAAAAATAGGGATTAAAATCAGGCATCCCTTTAAGATACAGGAACAAAGCTAAGATATGAGTAAAGCTATAGATGGAAGGGAAATGGGCATACGCAGGGACCAGTCAACTGGGAAAAATAATCAAGGAAGGAAAAGCAGAAGGAACTGGGATGTTGGTAAACTGTTAGGAACAACAGAGCTTAAAGATTACTAAAGCTCTAGAAAGTTACAGTTACTGTAAGATTAGTAAAGCTCTAGAAAGTTACTGAACAATATAAACTCCAATGTAAGATCACAAAAAGACATTTATGAATGAGTGAAAAAGTAAAGTAAAACAGATAAAGGAGATTGAAGTATTACTTAATGTTTCTTCCTCAGTGGAGTAGTGTTTGAATTCTTTCTCTTCCTGTAATGCTACATGTGCAAAGTGAGCTGACGGGAGTAGTGGTTTGTATTTCTAGTACAAACGGAAAAAAATCAGATGCGAGCATATGAAATGCCATAATGGAGTTCAAACAAATTACCTTTGGGGTTGAGTTTCTGCTCAGTCTCCAGTAGATGGTAGCCATGCTTGTGTTTTTCTCTGTACTCAGCATGGAATGCTATTTGGGGGGTAATGTCTACATTTTATGCCATTGTTATAGAAGTGCTGGATTGTCACACTTCTGTCATTCATCCTGTTGTGTAACCTTTTGGCTAGAAATGTTTTTCCTAACAGGGCTTTTGCTGTGTTTGTCATTCACTTTCGTGATCTCCATATATGTTCTGATCAAGCCAGTTCACATGTGGTGATTACATGGTATGGATGTAACTGCTACTGCGTCAGCAGCATGGTCCTCAGTCCGGGCAGCAGTGGATGCTTCCTTCTCAGGGTGTTCTTGGTGTGGTGCCTGTTGAGAAACCCTAGTTTTAGGTTCAGGTGTTCTACTTCAACTGCATTCTGCAGCCTGGACTGATCCTGGATCTCTACGCCTATGGTGTATCCAGTTCCTGTCAAATTTCTTCCTTCTGGTTGCCTCTCCTCACTAGTTGTTCATGCAGTACTGATACTGGGGAAAAGGACAGTTCCCTGGAGTTCTCCCTGAATTTGGCCTGAGCCACATGGTGGCTGGCGTGGGGGTAGTTGATGGCTGCTCCAGCCTACTTTGTGCAGAATTCATCTGGTTCATTCCCTTCACTTTTAGCTGTTATCTTTTTTATGAATAGAGGCTAATTTTCATGATACTGTTTTCTTTCTTCAGATGTGATTTCTGATATACTGTTCAGTTGAGCCTGTAAGCTCCTGAGTTGACCATAGTGACTATTTGCCCTTTGAGGGGACTTGGGTGTGTATGATATAAATGCTTCTCAGCTTACAAGAGGTTCATTACATGTTCTGATAAGCCCATCCTATGATGGAAATGTGTACCATATCCCTAACCTACCCAGCCTATAGCTTAGTAGTTTGGTACTGTGAAATATAGGATGTTTGTCCTCATGACTGAGTGGTAGACTTTGCATTGCAGCTCCTAAAGTGCCCAGTGTCACGGCGTGTATCATAATTCTAGTTGGGGAGAAGATCAAAATTCAAAATTTGGTTTCTACTGAATACAGATTACTTTCAAATCATTCTAAATGGATATTCTAAGTTGGGGACCATGTGAATTATTCCTCCTTAGTCAGACTGTATGTCTCCAGAGGATTATCTGAAAATCCTCTTCACAGTGGCCTGATTCAACTGGGATGCACCCAGTTCTCTGTTTTTTGTTCTTATTGTGTTCATGTTCAGTGCTGCAAGAATAATGAACACGTGCTTAGAAAAATTGTGTTTTAAAATATAGAGTACATTCACGAAATTTCATAAAACTGTTAACATAGTCATGAAAAGTAGAGCTGCCATGTGATTAATAAGATTATTATAGTAAAATTATTTTTCTAGCAAAGAAGTGAAAAGCCAGTTTTAGCAAGTAAAATTAAAGACTTCTCAATTTTGAACTTACACTTAAAATTTTCTGATATTAAAATTATTCATCAAAATTAGAATTTTTTTCTAAGTGAGCAAGAATCAAAGGTACTAAGATTGTGAATTAAAGTTGCCTTTCTTGCTTAGAAGTTCATTATTATCAGTGATTTTTCCCTCAGCAATGGAGAAAAGAGACTGAGAGGCAATATCACCAACACATTTATTATAGACAAGATTATTTAAAAGTAATCTTATAAACCCTCACAATTCCCATATTGCATGTAAAAGCAAATTCTAATTCTAAATTATTTGGCTGTGTTTACACAAACATCCTTTAAATAGTGGAAGTGTATAACTTAAAGCTAAATTTTCAGTGTGCACAGATGGATGATTCATGTAATAGGCACAAAGTAAATATTTAGCTACTAAAATTAAGGACAAATAGACAATAATTGTTTAAGTGTAAGTTCAAAATGAAGAAGTCTTTAATTTTGCTTGCTAACACTGGCTTTTCACTTCTTTGATAGAAAAATTTTACTATAATTATCTTAATCACATGGTAGATCTGCTTTTCATGACTATGTTAACAGTTTTATTGGGGTGTTGTGAGGGATGAGAAATTTCATAAATGTACTAAAAAATGATAATATACCCACTGGAATTTTGGTGCCTATAAAATATAATTAAACTTCAAAGGTATTATACTTAATTTAATTTTAGTTAATAGGAAATAGATTTTAATATATCAATATACAATCTGTAAAGTAGTTCTAAATGCTTAATATTTTTGTATGTGTCAGCAAATAATAAAATAATAAAAAGTTTCAGAAAACCATCATCTATTGACACTTGATCCTTTTACATATGGAGAAGCTGTCACAGAGATATAAATTGCTTCCAGAAGGTTCCGCAGCTCACAATGGCACCATTAGGGACAGAATCAGTCCAATGTGCAGTACATAATATACACTTGTTACTTTTATGCTTTCATGAGTGTGTTAAATAATGGAAAAAAAAGATTAAAAATACACATATACACATATATGTATCCAGTATTCTTGCCTAATAAAGAACAAATGCCAACTGGAAAACAGAGCAGTTCCTTCTTTTAAGTGCTAATGGCTTCTTATTTGAGCATCACACTCATTGAACCTTTACTGAATTTAAGTTATAAAAATCCATGTTCTTGTCAAATTTCTTCCCAGACCCTGGAAGTGGATCTTTGTTACCTTTTACTTAACTGCTTGTTCAGTACGTTTCCTTCTATTAATCCCATTATTGCTAGTCCAAGAAAATGTATTTTCATGGCACAAATCCTTATTCATTAGGCAAACGAGAGCTGTTTAATGAGCAGTGTTTTCATCTCATTTTTTTAACAATCTGTTTGATTAAAGTCCCTAGATGATTTGTTCTTATTTTCAAATGGATATTGTATCTGTGTATTCTGTCATTGGTTTGCCTGAGCGGTGGCTCCAAGTCCCTGCTCCACTCCAGTCTCAATTGTTATGCGGTTACAGCCTATGGACACTTTTGCTTTTCCTCTTGGAAATATTATATGTTATTATATTAAGTATTTGTGCTTCTTAAGATCCATTGGTTTTCTCTTTCCTGGCCTGCATTCTACTTTGGCAGAAATTAAATCACTTGTGTAAGTTTTAAAAATTCTTTCATTTGTTTTGTACTAATATAATAAGTCTCAGGTATTTCCTGCCTAAGTCAATAATAAAAGGTAGATAAATACTGTTTAAAAATACCTTTAGAGCCTTTCCCCACTTTGGTCATAAAGGAATTGATGTCTAACACAAAGGTGGAGAATGCGGAAGTTATTCTCATGAGGAATGTTGAATAGAAAGAATTGCCTGTGTTGTTATAAGTTTTAGGAGATATTTGCTTATGGCTAAATGGTTCATGGAAAGCTTGTGTTGTGGGATCTAGAAGCTCACTAAGATTAATTGTGATGGGCATGTAACTGACGAGGTACAGAGAAATGATTCTCACAGGACACACTTTGTACTGCTCATCTTTTCAAATAATAGGGTTATTTGTTTTCAGATGCAGTGGCGTTCTAATGGAATAGGCTAATAGAGTGGATTCTAGAGGACTTTTTCTTATTTTCATGAATACATTTTTCTTAATTAAGCACAGAATTAGGATTTGCTAATGATTTCCCTATTTTCAGTAGGGCTCTTCAGCTTGGCTTGATGAGCAAAATTGTTTGCAACTTTATTTGCCAGTGCTATCCTGTTTAATCAGCTTATAAAAATTGACATATGAAACATACAGCACAAAGCAAATGAAATTAGACTGCTTTGTTAAGTAGCTTATACCGATGTTAGCCCTAGGAAGTTGTTGAATAATTGACTTGCTCATTAGGTTTTTTAGAAATATGCTTGTGGCTTTCTTATAGCTAGATATTGTTCCGCTACTATGTTCTGTTTGAATAATGAAGTGACCTTTAAAGATTTTGCCCTATTTCTTTACAAAGCTACAATATATTTTTGTATTGTTAAAGTTACATGTTATATTTACATAATAACAAAATAGCATAAATGATATAAACTGAGAACTTGACTTTGCTTACAGTATTTAAAAGAGTATTTATTTCATGGAGAAAAACTAGTTGTAGTCCTAAACAAGTAACCTGGTAAGAATGTGAATCTGGAGTGTCTCAAGTATTAGCTCTGAAAATAGCAAATATCCCTTTATCTTTCCAAGTTATTTAATGTCTGTGACCTTAGTTCAGTAACTAAAACCTTTATTTGTGATAAAATGGAATACCCTCTATTTCATCTAAGGGCTTCCCTTTGTAAAAATATTTTCCATATCTATATAACAGCATATTGTAAGATCATGGTATATCTTTTATTCTATAGTGTGTTTGTTTGAATGAGGAGCAGCTCTCACTGTCCCAGGCATGTTAAATATGAATAAAATAATGAATCAGGTACAAATGGCATTCCTGTTTCAAGCAACTTTTGTGAACACTAAAGACTTAGGAGTTATTTTCTTTTGATTTGTCCCTTTTGTAGTCTCCTATTTCCATACTGTGGTTTTATTAGGATAATCCCAGCTCTTCCGTTTTAGCCTTTTATTCCTTTTCCCTCTGCCCGTCTATTGAAAATAATTGCAAAATTAATCATTCTTTCCCTCCAGACTGCCCTTCTATGTCTGCTTTGGGCTTTATTTTGTGAGACTGTTTCAATAATTAAAATTCATACTTCTGACTCCCCTTTCTAATTCTTTTTTTTTTTGGTCTTTTCGAGACAGGGTCTCCTTGTAGTCCCAGCTGTCCTGGAACTCACTCTGTAGACCAGGCTGGCCTTGAACTCACAAAGATCTGCCTGCCTCTGCCTCCCAAGGGCTAGGATTAAAGGCGTTCGCCACTATGCCCTGCTTTCTAATTCTTTTTGACTTATAGATACAGGTACACTCTAGTAGTAGGCACATAAAGTTGACCCATCTCTCCATTACTCACTGACTGCTTAATAATACAGATTCATGTAGTATTTATTGGTCATTTTTGTGAGAAATGTTTTGACATGCTTGTAGTTTGTTTTATAAACACAACTCCTCTTTTTTTGGGGGGGGGTCTTTTCCAGACAGGGTCTCCCTGTAGCCCCAACTGGCCTGGAACTTATTCTGTAGACCAGGCTGGCTGTGAACTCAGAGAGATCCGTCTGCCTCTGCTTCCCAAGTGCTGGGACCAAAGGTGTGCGACACCACGCCCGGTTACAAAACTCCTCTTAAGTTGGTGTGATACTCTATATTACTTTTCTGTTGCTGTGATAAAGCACCATGACCAAAAGCAACTTACAGAAGGAAGAATTTATTTGGTTTATGGTTCCAGAGGGATAAGATCCTATCAGGGCAGGGAGGCATGACAGCAAGTGGTGGGTATGGCAGCTGGAGTAGGGATCTAAAAGCCCACATCTTCAGTAGCAAGTGCAAGTGCAAGTAGAGAGACTGAACTTGAAGAGGAGAGAGGCTATGAATTCTTCAAGCTCGTCCCTGGGATGTACTTTTTCCAGAGGGTCACACCTTCTAATCTTCCTCAAATAATGCCACCAACTGGAGACCAGCTCAAATACACAAGCCTGTGGCCGAAATTTCTTATTCAAAACACCACATATTCCATGCCAGCTAATGTCCAGATTGTTATATCTCTGTTAAATATGGAAATAACTGTACTTATCATTAAAAATTTTTAAAGAGGACATTTAAATAATTGCTTAATTTAATGATCATAGTTAACCAGAGATATGTTCCAGTGGTTGACAGCCAAAGAGATGGCTGGTCCTTTTCTCTTCTAAGAAGATAAGGAATCACCTCAGGAAGATTAGAATGGACTTCTGGGTGGAGAGGCATGCCCACAGCAGATACCTTCCCAACTCCATGATTAACCCCAATAAAAAAAAAATCACAAAAAAAAGAAGATAAGGAATCAAGAAATACTTGACAGAACAAGGAGCTGAGAATTGATGATAGATTAAGTGAGAAGACATATAAATTCTAAAGTTTAGGGAATTTAGTGAGACATATATGAGAAACAGGTCGTTTAGCCTGTTGAGGTCTCCTTAATGGCAAAAGGATGCAGAGATTGGAAGACCGAGTAATATCCAGCTCTGAGCTGAGAGAGGAACAACATTGCCTCTTGGACACAGTAGCAGAGTGTTCAAAGTGGAAGGAGCCAGTGAACAGACTCGAACTTAGGGTAAAGTAAGGGCGGTGAACATGAGGGTAAGAGTGGGGGTGAGGTTCTGATTTGTAACTTCTGAGGGCAGCTGTGCTGAGTGGGAACTGATGGGATCAGGTTGACATTGCACATTCTACATGCAGCACAAAGAATACAGGCGAGTCAGCAGACTCCTTGATGGATTTAGCTTATTTAGAAAGGAGCTTGCTTATGGTAGGCTAGGGGCTCATGATAGCTGCTCCTCTGATATGTCTTTCCAAATTAGGACAGGTGGTTTTAGAGGATGGGCAGATAAAGAATCAAGAAGTAGTTAAGAAAACAAATGAGGATTTGTGTTAGATTAAATGATAGGGAAGAAGCTTAGCGTCTAATTTTATGCCCTGTGGACCTGGGTAGCCATTAGGAAGAGGGAATATAGTAGGGGAGGGTCTTTCCATTTTGAAGGTTGACTAGGCATGTGATAGATAATCCCAATACATTTTTCATGGAAGAGTTAGGAGTATTTCTTACAAAGGTGAGTTTTATGCATATATTACTTCATTAGTATTTGAATTTTAAGTTTTTTAAATTTTTAGTTTCAAATATAGGCTCAACACACACGTGTACATATGTATGAATGTATGTATGTACCCAGTCTTATGCCCTGCCTAATGATAGGCCATTTTTTGAAGTTTTTTTTTCTGTCATGATACTATAAAAACGGAGAAACTAAAACAGGAAAAAGCAAACAAACAGAATCAAATCCAAAACACAGTCGCCTCATTCCTAGTCCCGTTCTCTAGCAGAGATAGGAAAGTAGTGAGAACATTACCAAACCAAAGTGCTGTTCCCTGAGAATAAAGGCATGAAGTCACCTAAAAATAGATTACTTTTGCAACTTTCTGGAGAGTCTAAAGTGCTTTTACTTAAATTGTGGGAAGGATATGGAGTCGGTGTGAGGAGCATGCTTAGGCCTGAATGCTGTTTGCAGTGATTATATATGTGATCTTTCAGAGAAGTACAGTGTGATTCAATCTTCCAGGCACCAGAGGTTTTATGTTACTGGATTCTGAGGTGACTCGTGTGGAGTCAAGACAACCCCAGCATCTGTACTGGAGAGCTCTTACTTGGGACTGACAGAACTGACTGCAGTCTCACACACACCTCTAAGTCCTCTGAATGGAATTACACCTTTATAGTCTGTGGAGTAGCACTGCAGAGCACTGTTTGCTAACTTATTTAGTGGGTGTATGATTATTACTGAGTTCCCAACTTGCTGAACCAAGGAAAATCCAATGATCTTCTTGTGTTTTTTCCTCTTTCCATTTGGAAGAGATGAAACTCTCACTCCATTTATAATCCTCAGAACCCTCTTAACAAATGTTGCTTGCTAATGCATATTATTAGTGTAATTATGTCAACATTAGTCATAACAGACACTTATTGAATGGTTGAATAAGATGAGTCACTGTTCTTTTCTTTTAAAACTAAATGATCCCATTTAATCCTCATAGCAGTTGTGAGTTGATTATCATAAATACCATTATCCCCAGTTCAAAAATAAGCCTAGCACTCATTCTGCCTTACCACATAATATTTATGAGTAATGCCAAAACTTGCCTTTTGAGTAATCAAAAACCACACACACACACACACACACACACACACACACACACACACACACATATATATATATATATATATCATGAGAGAATATGATCTTAACAATAATTTAATAGAACACTCATTTTATAAGAAATAACTGAAGTTCTCTTTTTTGTCTGAATCTATTTTTTTATATTAGAAGTTGGCAAATTACTTCTGTCAAGGGTAAAAAAGTATGTTAGGTTTTACAAGCTAAAAGGACTTTTCATAAATGCTTAACTCTGGTGTAGCACAAAGCAGCCACAGACAATATGTGCTGTCGTTCAGACTGGGAATGCTCTTCAAATGCTCATGTGTTAAAGGTTGGTCCACAAATTGCAGAGCTATTGGGAAGTGGTGGAACATTGAACTTATGGGACCCAGTTGTAGGAAGTTAAACCATTGGTGTTTATCCTGGTGTGGTGCCTCCCCTCAGATCCAAAACCAACCATGCCCACTGATTGTGAACTAAAATTCCTGAAACCATAAGCTAAAATAAACTCTCCTTTGTTTTTATTCCATTTTAATTGAAATTTTATGTATTTTATACAGAACATCAGTTACTTTGTCACAATATGGAAAGCTAACGCTAGAAATTGATAGTAAGAAATGGGGGTCATGGCTGTTACAATATCCACTTATGTAATTCAGAAACTTCTGAAATCGTTTCATTAGAGTTTGGGAAAGGATAAGCCATGGGCTAAATGAAGCATAGAATTCTGTAAGTACAGCTTAATAGTCAGTCCAGGTAAGGGTCAGGAGAGCAGAATGTGAGAGGAGTGTGGGATGTGAGGCATTCGTCATGGGTTTTCACATGCGAATTTGGATTCTACTGGGAACTGAATTGGAAACCAATCTTGTTACACATTGGCAAGATATTTGTGTGTATTGTCAGTGCTCCTGTGTCCTAATGCTTTGTGTATGGTTGAGGTGAAAAACCGCTCTATCTAGCAGATGCAATATTTAGGCTCTGATACCAGTACCAGCATGTGCTTGCTGTTAACGGGATCTACAGTGATAATTTCAGAGAGCATTGTCCTGTTCATCTTTAATCCCAGCACTCTAGAGGTAATGGCAGACTGATCTCAGTGAGATCAAGGGAGGTCTGGTCTACATAGCAAGTTACAGGACAGCTGGGACTACTGGGAGATCCTGTCTCAAAAACAAACACCCATAAAGCAAAACAAAACAAAATAAGCAAGCAAAAAAATAGAAAGGAAAAATTTAAAACATTAACAATTTGTCCAGGACAGGTGTGTAGTTAAAGTGCTGCTAAGAAGGGTACAATTTCTGGCTGGAGAGAGGACTCAGTAGTTAAGAGTATTGGATGTTCTTGCTGAAGACCCAGGTTTGAATCCCAGCACCCACATGGCAGTTAACAACATAACTCTAGCTCTAGGGAATCTGCCACCCTCTTCTGTCATCTGGGGGGATTACATGACACAGGTGCACTTATCTACATGCAAGCAATACATTCATACACATAAAACAAGTGAATAAGTAAAAATTAAAAAAAAAGAAGGGTACAATTTCAGTAGGATTAGTGCATGAAAGGAAGTCAAGCATTTTGTACTGGGACAATAAGAAAGGATGTTTTAGGAACATCGTAGGAATCAGCAAGACTTCCTCCCCTGGCAGGTTCACGGGTATTAAAAGTATACAATTTCCATTTCAGGGGCTGGAGAGATGGCCCAGCAATTAAGAGCATTTGCTGTTTATTTGCAGAAGACCAGGGTTTGGTTCAAAGTACCCACATGGTCAGCTAACAACCATCTGTAATTCTAGTTCCAGGGTATCTGATGCCCTCCTCTGGCCTCCAAAAGGAATTGCATGCATGTGGTACACCTACATATACATACAGGCAAGACACCCATAAACATAAACATAAAAATAAATTTACATTTGAGAACACTGAAGCATCCTGTTCACACAGGGCCTTCTAGGGAACTTCTTCCCCAAATCCATTTCAAGGCACTCAGAAGCTGCACACCAGTGCCCAGCAGGCCTGGCTAGTGTTAAAGACAACTGCAGACTCTGACAGTGTCCTTGTGATGCTGCTTTTGCCAGTTAGTAGTAGTTATCCATTTAGAATTAATTTGGGAACCAATGGAAATGATTGAGCATCACTCAATAATTTAAAGTCTTAAGAGAAAAATTTCTCATAGAAACATCATGAATACTTAAAAATCATCAGAGTATATGCAAAATAATTTAAGGCATAAGCAATCATTTATTAAATGAAGTGCTTTGTAAAAACAAAAAGTAGATATCTGTAAGTCAGATAAAAATAAATTTGAAGCCAGGCATGGAGGTGCACACCTTTAATCCTAGCACTTGGGAGGCAGAGGCAGGTGATCTCTGTGAGTTCAAGTCCAGCCTGGTCTACAGAGCAAGCTCCAAGCCAGCTAGATTATGAAAAAAGCAAAAAGTTATACTTATGAGCTTTAATTTGATCTTGATATTATATGCACAGTTTCTGTATACATTTAATAAAATGTTAGATAATTCCAATGAAAGTGAAAGTATACAATAAAAATTTATGGATGATAATACATTTTTCCTGTTTATTTTTATGAATTATTTGGATTATTCAGTAAGCTGTCTGATCTATTAGAATATTCAGTTACAGAAAAATCATTTTTTAAATTTTTATTTATTTTTTAAGGAATTTACAATATAAGAGCACAGTTGTTTTCAGATCACATTAATGTTGCTCAGTTTGCCATAAAATTAGGTAATTGGCACTAGCATCCACAGATGAGGGCTACCATTCATTGTTTGTTTATCTGGGACTGTGTTACTTCACTCAGCATGATATCTTCTAGCTACATCCATTTACCTGCAAAACTCATGTTTTCATCTTTCTTTGCCACTGCATAGAACTCCATTGTGTAGATGTAACACATTTTCTCTATCTACCCGTCAGTTAAGGGACACTTGGGTTGGTTCCAGCTCTTTGCTATTGTGAAGAGAGCTGCAATAAATATGGATGTGCATGTATCTCTGAGGTAAGATGAGTCTTGTGGGTATATACCCAGGAGTGGTATGGCTGGGTCAGGTGGCAAGTTCATTCCGAGACTTCCAAGGGTTCTCCATACTGATTTCCATAGTGGTTGTATGAGTTTACGTTCCCACCAGCAGTGGATAAGCGTTCCCCTTTCCCCACAACCTCTCTAGCACTTGGTATCATTTTTCTTAATCCTAGCCAGACTTATTGGAGTGAGATGATATCTTAAAGTGGTTTGTGCTGGATAGCTTTAGTGTCAACTTGACACACCTGGGTTGAGGGAGCCTCAACTGGGGAATTGACTCCATTGGATTGGCCTGTGGCCACATCTGTGGAGTATTGTCTTGATGGTCGAGCAGTGTGGAAGGGCCCAGCCCACAATGAGTGGTGCCACCTGGGCAGGTAGTTATGTATGGTATAAGAAGGCAGGCTGGACATGAGCCGGAGTGAGCAAGCCAGTGACCAACATTCCTCCATGGCTTGTGCTTCAGCTCCTGCCTTCAGGTTCCTGCCCTGGGTTCCTGCCTTGGGCTCCCTAAGTGATGAACTGTGACCCGGGAGCTGTAAGCTGAATAAATCCTTTCCTCCCCAAGTTGGTGTTGGTCAGAGTGTTTTGTCACAGCAATGGAACAGAAACTAGGACAGAAATTGGTACCAGAAGTGGGGTATTGCTGTGACAGACCTGACCTTGGTGTTTTGGGGAAGGATTGTGGAGGCGTTTGGAACTTTGGGCTGGGAAGATCATTGAATGCTGAAAGATTGTTGCTGTGGAGCTTGGAGCAGTTTTGCTGAAGGAGTTGTAGAAGATGGAGGCCTGGCTTGTGAAGTTTCTAGTTTCAAAGGAGAGCAGAGATCATCAGGACTGTGTAATCTGTGGGTTCTGGTCAGCTGGGGCTGTGGAGAATCAGCTGTAAGTAACAAGAGACCAGAACCTGAAGTGAAATTTTTGTGGTACTGGGGCAATTGATGCTGGTTAGCTGGGGCTGTGGAGAATCAGCTGTAAGTAACAAGAGACCAGCATCACTGAGGTGAAATCTTCTGGGGAGAATATCTTCAAGGTCAGCACACAGAAGCTGTGACCCAGAAAGGGCCTGAGCCTCCATCTCGAGCCAGAAGCCGGACTTGGTAATGTGTAAGAGTCTCCTATATGGTTACAGTGTTGAAATTTGAGGGGGTCACAGAGAGCAGCCGAGGCTTGGCACTGTGAGAGGTCAGGAAAGACCATTGGTGGAAGTGCACCTCGGTTGCTGTGAAGACCCCAGGATTGCAGGGGTCATGGAGAGAAGCTGAGGCTTTGCACCAGGAGAGGTCAGAAGAGACCATTGGTGAAGGTGCTGCCTCAGTTTCAGTAGCGACCCCAGCTTTTTGGAGATGCCGGTACCCTGGGATGACCACCAAGAGCAGCGGTAGGTGTAGAATGGAGTCGGCCTGGGCCTGCGAGATGAGTGTGCCATGGACGGCAGAGTCGGAGAGGGGGAGCTGCTGAGACCCTTTGGAGCCCAGAAGATCGTGAGTGAATCCCAGGTGTCCAGCCTTGAGCTACTTTGCTGGACTTAGGTTTTGTTTGAGAGTGCCTGATTCTTCCCTTTGAAATAAGACAGTACTTGTTTTGGATTTTACAGCAGCCCACAGTTAAGAGACTTTTAATAGACTGAAATTTTAAGCGTTTGGACATTTTAAGGACTGTGGGGCTTTTAAGGATGTACTGTCTTAGGTTGTGATTAATGTTAACATCATACTTTGGGGATAAGAACTGGAAAGGTGGTGGTTTAATAGTGATGTGTTTTGTGTGTCAAGTTGACAAGGGGTCAATTGTGCTGGATAGCTTTAGTGTCAACTTGACGCACCTGGGTTGAGGGAGCCTCAACTGGGGAATTGACTCCATTGGATTGGCCTGTGGCCACATCTGTGGAGTATTGTCTTGATGGTCGAGCAGTGTGGAAGGGCCCAGCCCACAATGAGTGGTGCCACCTGGGCAGGTAGTTATGTATGGTATAAGAAGGCAGGCTGGGCATGAGCCAGAGTGAGCAAGCCAGTGACCAACATTCCTCCATGGCTTGTGCTTCAGCTCCTGCCTTCAGGTTCCTGCCCTGGGTTCCTGCCTTGGGCTCCCTAAGTGATGAACTGTGACCCGGGAGCTGTAAGCTGAATAAATCCTTTCCTCCCCAAGTTGGTGTTGGTCAGAGTGTTTTGTCACAGCAATGGAACACAAACTAGGACATGGTTTTAATTTTCATTTCCTTAATTATTAGCGAGATTGAACACTTTTAAGATGTTTCTCAGCCATCTCTAATTCCTTACTTGTGAAGTCTCTATTCAGCTCTTTGCTCCATCTTTTGAGTAGGTCATTTGTTTTCTTTCTTCTTTGCTTTTTGAGTAGTTTATATATTCTGGAAATCAATGCTTTGTCAGGTGTATCTGTGGTGAGGTTTCCTCCTATTCTGTGGGTTTTGTATTCACTTCCTTGATTGTTTCTTTTGATGCACAGAAACTTTTCAGTTTAATGAGGTCCCATTTGTCCATTGTCGACCTTAATTCTTGCACAACTGCTGTCTGATTTAGGAAGTCTTTTCCCATACCTATGTCTTGTAGGCTGCTGCCAACTTTTTCTTCTGTCACTTTCAGAGTTTGGGGTTTTACATTGATGTCTTTAATCCATCTGGAGCTGACTTTTGTACAGGGTGAGAGGTAGGGGTTTAATTTCATTCTTCTACAAGTGGTGATCCAGTTTTGCCAATACCACTTGCTGAAGACACTGTCTTTCCTCCATTGTGTCTTCTTGCCCCCCTTGTTAAATATGAGGTGGCTAAAATTGTTTGTGCTCAAGTTTGGATCTTCAATTTTGTTCCATTGGTCAACAGGTCTATTTTTGTGCCAGTACCAACCTGTTCTTATGACTATAGCCCTGTAGTATAGTTTGAAGTCTGGTATAGAGATCTCCCCTGTATTGCTCTTTTCTCTCTGGGTTGCTTTGACTATTTGGGATCTTTTGTTTTTCCATATGAAATTAAGGACTTCTTTTTTTTTCCAAGCCTGTGAAGGATTGCATTGAATCTGTATATTAATTTGTGTAGAATGGACATTTTTATTATATTAATTTTTTCAATCCATGAGCATGGGAGGTCTTTCCATCTTCTGATGTCTTCTTCAATTTCCTTCTTCAGGGGTTTAAATTTTTTTGGTTGTAGAGATCTTTGTTATCTTTGGTTAGGTTTGTTCCTAGGTATTTTATTGTTTTTGAGGCTATTGGGAGTGGGACTGTCTCCTTGAATTCCTTCTTCAGTTGCTTGTTGTTGGTGTAAAGAAAGGCTATTGATTTTTCTAGGTTAATTTTATGTCCTGCCACTTTACTGAAGCTCTTAATCGTTTCTGGTGGAGTTTTTAGCATCCCTTAAGTAAACAATCATATCATCAGCCAAAAGGGATAGCTTGACTTCCTCTTTTCCAATTAGTACTCCTTTAATTTCCTTTTCTTGCCTTATTGCCCTAGCAAGTGTTTCAAGCACTATATTGAAGAGAAGTGGTGATAGCGGGCAGCCTTACCAAGTTCCTACCTTTAAAGGGAATGCTTCTGTCATTTCCCCATTTAGGATGATATTGGCTGTGGGTTTCCTGTATGGCTTTGATTACATTGAGGAATGATCCCTCCAATCCAGTTCCCTCTAGGACTTTAAGCATGAAGGGATGCTGGATTTTTGTCAAAGGCTTTTTCTGTGTCAATTGAGATGATTATGTGGTTTTTGTCTTTCAGTCCATTTATGTGTTTGATGATATTTATTGATTTTCATATGTTGAACCATCCCTGCATCTCTGGTATGAATCCAACTTGGTCATGATGGATGATATTCTTCATGTGGGTTTGTACGCAGTTTGCAAGTATTTTGTTGAGAATTTTTGCATCTGTGTTCATTAACGAGGTGGGTCTATAGTTCTCCCTTTTGGTTGTGTCTTTGCCTGCTTTTGGTATTAGAATGATGCTGGCTTCATAGAAGGAATTTGGGAGAATCCCTCTGTTTGTATCCTTCTGAACAATTTGAGTAATAATGCTTGTAAGTCTTTTTGAAATGTCTTACAGAATTCTGCCATGAAACCATCTGGTCCTGGGCTTTTTTTAGTTGGGAGATTTCTCATTACACCTTCAATTTCTTCATGCATTATGGTTCTGTTTAAGCTGTCAATCTCTTCTTGGTTGAGCTTTGGTGATTCCCAGGATTTCAGATATTCATCCATTTCTTCTAGGTTTTCAAACTTAGTAGAGTATAGGTTTTTGAAGTATTCCTGGATGATTGTCTGGATCTTTTCCTTGTCTGTTGTGATATTTCCCCTTTCATCACAGATTCTATTGATTTGGAGTTGTTCCTTCTTTCTTTTGGTTAACTGGGCTAGAGGTCTGTCTATCTTGTTTATTCTCTTGAGGAACCAAGTTTGGATTCGTTGATTTTTATTTCTGTGTGTGTGTGTGTGTGTGTGTGTGTGTGTGTGTTGTTTACTTTGTTTCTATTTCATTGATTTCTGTTCTGATTTTGTTATTTCTTCCTGTCTGTTGCATTTAGGGTTCATTTGTTGTTGTCTCTCATGTGTTTTTAGCTGTAGTGTTATATTGTTCACTTGTGCTCTTTCTGTTTCTCTAATGTAGGCACCCAGGGCTATAAACTTACCTCTTAGGACTGCTTTGAAAATATCCCATAGGTTTTGTTGTGTTGTATTATCATTGTCATTCAGTTCCAGGAATGCTTTTATTTCTTTCTTTATCTCTTCCTTGACCTATTCCTTTTCCAGGAGTGTGTTGTTTAGTCTCCATATGTTCTTGTAGATAGTAGGGCTTATCCTGGTGTTGATATTGAGCTTTATTGCAGTGTGGTACAATAGAATACATGAAATTATTTCAATCTTTTTGTATTTGTGGAGGTTTCTTCTGTGTCCCAGTATGTGGTCAATTTTGGAGAATGTTCTGTGATGTGCTGAGTAGAAAGTGTATTATCTGGTATTAGGGTGGAATATTTGGTAGATGTTTGTGAGATTCGTTTGGTGTATATCATTCAGTTTAGATGTCTCTCTGTTTATTCTTTGTCAGGTTGACCTATCCAAAAGGCTCAGTGGGGTATTGACATCCCCTACTATGAGTGTATTGTGGTTAATCTATCTCTTGAGGTTCTGGAGAATTGTCTTTATAAAGTTTAGTGCACCAGAGTTTGGTGCATATATATTCATGATTGTGAAATCTTCATGGTCAATTGGTCCTTTGATAAAGATGTAATGACCTTCTTTGTCTCTTCTGATTTTATTTCTTTTACTTTGAAGTCTATTTTGTCTGGTATTCAAATACCAACACCTGCTTTCTTTTTGGTACCATTTGCTTGTAATATTTCTTTCCATCCTTTCACTTTAAGATGGTGCCTATCCTTGAGGGTGAGATGTGTTTCTTGTAGACAGCATATAGATGGATTCTGTTTCCCAATCCAATCTCCCAGTCCATGTCTTTTAATTGGGGAATTTAGTCCATTAATATTTAAGTTATAACTGAAAGATGTGTGTTGCTTCCTTTCACCTTATTATCCATTTGAATTTTTGGTCTAGATTTCTTCTGCAGTTATGCTTTTTATTGATTTCTCTTTTTAGGTGCCTGGGGATAGTTGCTCTTTTCTTCTGTCCTTTGAATTGCTTCAAGTATTCTCTGAAGGGTTGGTTTTCTGGACATGTATTCTATCATCTTGTTTATGTCATGGAAGATTGTTCTCTCTCCTTCAACTATAATCGACATTTTTGCTGGGTATAGTAACCTGGGTTGGCATCTATAGTCCTTTAACACTGGGAATGCTTTGCTCCATTTTCTTCTTGCTTTCATAGTTTGCACTGAGAAGACGGTTGTAATTCTGATGGGTTTTCCCTTATATGTAACTCGTTTTTCTCTTTTGATTTTCAGACTTTTTTCTTTTGGGGGGATGTCTAGCATTTTAACTATGGTATGGCGTGGGGAGTTTCTTTTCTGATCTTGTTTATTTGGAGTTCTATGTGCTTCTTGTATTTATATTGGTTTGTCTTTTTTTAGTTTGGGGAAATTTTCATCTATTATTCTATTGAAGATTTGATCAATACCATTCTCTTGGGATTCTTCTCCTTCCTCCTATGATGTGGAGGTTTGATCTTTTCATAGTGTCCCACAATTCCTGGTTCTTCTATTTTTGTGTACTTCACAATTTTTCATAATCTTTACTTGAGGATTTTAGTTGTTCTGTGTTATCTTTCAGGTCTAATATCCTTTGTTCTGCTTCCTCCATTCTACTTCTGAGGCTTTTTCCATTCCTTTCCTCTGGATTGGATGAGTTTAATTTCCTTTTTCATTTCATCTTGTGATTTATTTAGTATTTCTATTTCCTTTTGGAGCTCCTCAATCTCTCCCTGTAGCTCTTTTTTATTTCATCATGGGATCTTTCTAGTGTTTCTACTTCCTTCCAGAGTATGTAATTTTCTCCCTCTAGTTCTTTCTGGCATTTGTCAATCTCTCTCTCTCTCTCTCTCTCTCTCTCTCTCTCTCTCTCTCTCTCTCTGTCCTTCTTGAGTTTTTCATTCTCTGTCCTTAGTTCTCTGACTTGTTCTTTATATTCTTTGATTTCTTTGAGTATGTCTGAAATTGTTCTTCTAAGATCTGTGTCCTGGGTCATCCCCAGGGGGATTCCATTATAGGAATCTCCCAGAGGGCTGGTAAGCTTGGTGGGGGATTATCCTGGACCTTCCACATATTGTCCCTTTGTTTTGCCCCTGGCATGTGTGTTTCTCTTTGCCTGTATTCCAATGTGAATCCCAAATGCCTCTTCACTGTGTTGAAGGCTTGCTTTGCTTCCTTCTTCAGATGCCTTCATTGTTTGTTTGTTTGATTTGTTTTTCTTCTTGTTTATGGATTGTTGACTTGTCTAAGTTTTAGGCTTTCTATTGGAAGTCTAACTCACTCTTCCCTTTCTGTTCTGAAGGTTCTCAAAAGAATCCACTTGGATACTCCCTTAGCAATTCCAGTGTGTGGGGGGCGTTGCCTGTTTAGCCCATGCCCGGTACTCTGTGCTTCATATTTTCCTGTTATTCAGGTAGTCCTAGGAAATCACTGATCTAAGCTCTGTGCACTCAAGTCAGAAAAATCATTTTTTTTTTTTACATAGGTAGCATGTTTATAGTTTATAGGGTATTAGGTAAAACACTACGTTTATAGCACTGTAGTCTGGTAATGAACAGTGCATAACCTATAATAAATTTAAAAATTGAGCAAATGTGACTTTAAAATTCACAATTAATGCTGAGATTATATTGACCGAATATGGTTTTACATGAATTTCTTTGCTGCTTATACTTAGACCAGGTAAATGCAAGTGCTAGGCTGATGACCCTTTGTTCCCACTGGCCATTTAGTTGTGGCTGGAACACGTTCTAAGATAAAGTATCTCATGATGCCATTTATGCGTCCAAACAGGGACATGCTTGAGTCTTTAACATTAGATAAATCATTATGTTTTTCATCTTAAGCATTGTATTCTTCCTCTGTACAATTGCAAGTCATCATTATAATTTTTATTTTTCTTGTCAATTTTATTTTTGAGTTTTAAAGGAGGATTTAATTTATGATGCTGGGCTGACCCTTAACTAAGGAGGAATGTGGCTACAAGGTGCAGGTTATAGGGATTTTATAAGTGCAACAACCAATCATAGTTTAGCATCACAGTTAACATTACCAATCAAGTATACCAACCAACCAGAGTTCAACACCATAGTTAAAGTTACCCATCAAGCGAAGGCACATGAAGCAAGCAAACCAGTCATTTCTAGAAAAACTCAGGAAAAATGGTTTAATGGTATCTGAGAACACTATCCCTGAGTTTTTATAACCCTCTACCTCAATAATCCTCTTATTTCCCCCTCTTGTTGTGAGGTCTTCAAGTCCTTGAAGGAAGTTCATAAGAGTTGACCACAATTGGTGTTTCCAAGATGGAGTTTGATAGAATTTACCCACTGGTTAATAAATCTGACAAGTGAGTTAAGGATGCATGGGCCACAAGTCAGAGCAACCAGAAGGGTAAATTTACTGGCTGATCCAGGAAGTCTTCAGCTCTCAGCTGAGGAATAAACTGGCTCTTTGGGGGGGGGTTCTTGACCCTAAACCGCACCAATTTTTAGCTATTTTTATTATATTACCCTATGAGGAGGTCACTCCAATTGCCAAGAGGGAATCGGGGCACCAACTGCCCTGACTTCTTCCATGCTGAAAAGGGGCATAGGATGTGGCATCTGAGGTACCTCCTGCTCAGTGGATCTATCTAAAAGACCCCCATAAGTATAGCTATAGAGAGAACAAAGTCCTTGAATTGTTCCTGTGAAGGAGAAGTGAAGGCAAGAGTAACTAGTTACATTTTCTAGGCAGGGAACCAGGAGATGAACAGGGCAAATTAAATGTCTGTTCTAGTTTGTCTTCCGTTGTTGTGACAAAACACTCTGACTGACACCAACTTGAGGAGGAAAGGGTTTATTCAGCTTACATCTTCTGGGTCACAGTTCATCACTTAGGGTGCCCAAGGCAGGAAGTCAGGACAGGAACCTGGAGGCAGGAGCTGAAGCACAGGCCATGGAGGAATGTTAACCATATTAGTCACTTTTCTGTTGCTATGATAAAACCACCATGGCCAAGGGAACTTATAAAAGGAAGAGTTTATTTGAGCTTACAATTGATGGTCCCAGGGAATTAGAGTCAATTGTAGTGGGAGGCATGGCGGCTGGAGCTGGAGCAGAAGCCCAGTCTTCACATCTCACAATGAACACAGAAAGTCAAGAGAGAGAGAGAGACTGGAGACCACAAGGCTTGTTAAACTCACTAAGCCCGCCCCCAGTGACATACTTCCTCCAGCACGGCCACAACTTCTAAGACCTCCAGGAACAGTGCCACCAACTGGAGACAAAATGTCTGAATACTTAAAGCCTATGTGGGGGACACTCTCATTCAAACCAACACATTCCACTCCCTGGCCCCCATAGGCTCATGACCATATAAAATGCAAAATGTATTTAGTCCAACCTTAAAAGTCCCCATAATCTTTAGCAGTCTCAATTCTATTCAAAAGTCTATAGTCCATAATCTCTTCTGAGACACAGGCCAATCTCTTAACTGTAAGCTCCTGTAAAATCAAAAGGCAAGTTACGTACTCCCAACATACAGTGGAACTGAATACACATTCCCATTCCAAAAGGGAGGAATAGAGGCATAGTGAGGAAATACTGGACCAAAACAAGACCAAAAACCAGCAGCAAAAACCAAGTCCAGTAGCTCCACATGCAACTTCTGGGACTTGACTTCCAAAGGGCTTAGATGCCTCAGCTCTTCCAGCTTTGCTTGCAACATACATCTCTTTCTTAGGCTGGTACCACTCCCTGTGTGCAGCTCTCCTTGGCAAATATCTCACAGGTCTGGCATCTCGAATATCTTCTTGGGGTCTCCGCTGCCAACCAGGCTTCACATTCACAGCTTCATGCTATGGCCTATCAGGGCCTTCTGTATGCAGGGACACCCCTGCTGCACTCTGCCTGACCGTGGCAGCTCTCTGAAACCGTGGAGGAAGAGCAGAAGACCCCTTCACTCTTGCAAACTTCATGCCTCTAAAGCCAGCACCACATCAATCAAACTGCCAAGTTTGGTTGCAAGTTTGGGATGGGTCCTGGCCTATTTCAACCACATTTGCAACTTTTCTCTGCCCTGAACTTGTTGGAGCAGGAAACCCTTTCAGTATTTTCCTTTCAAAAGTTGGAGGATTAGCTGGGTGTGGTCTTGCCCTGAAGGTACTGTTTCTGTTGTTTACTTGTAAATCTCAAGGCCCCTCCTTAATCACTTTAATGTCACTTTTTCTATTGTTTACTTGTAAATATCTAGGTAGGCCTCTCCTTAATCACTTTAATCTCCTTATCAAAAGGAACCTCTCCTTCACATGCCTTGGCCCCACCTTTAATCTTCCTAGTGTGGTTTTCAGATCCAAACTGTACATTCTGCATTTCTTTCTGCCCCATCTGCTCTTCTTCACTGTAGATCTGTACAATATTCACCATTAATAGCCATGCTACAATTTCTACATTAGGCTGTCTTGAAATATCCTCCACCAAAACATTAGTCCACTGCTTTTCAACAGCATCAGGCAAGCATTTGGGCTGTGGGCGAACTGCTACCAGACTCTTTATGAAAATATCCCAGTTGCTGCCTAAGTCTTTATTTTCCTCTGGAACTACATTTTTTGCAGCCATGCTTTCTTCCAGGCTTCTACTAGAATGGCCCATTAAGCTTTGCTTACAGTAGTCATCAGCTTTTCTAGCCCAAAGTTCCAGTCTTCCACATTTCTCCAAACATCCACATGGTCAGGTTCTTCACAGCCAACAGCCCACTCTCTGGTACCAATGTCCAACTTAAAAAATCCATTTGAATTTCTCAAGGAGAGGCTCTGAAGCATCAGTTATTGGGCTTCTCATTTTGTTCATTTGACCATGGTGTCTGGACTGGGATCTGCTTTCCAGGCATTCTGATAATCAAGGTGTGAGTTTCCTCTTAGATAGTTGCTTGAAAATCAGTGGCAATGGTTACCCAGGGAAGGAAGGCCAGGGCTGAGGAACTTCTCTCAACAGCTGTCCCCTGGAAGTTCCAACCTCCAACCATTATGAATCTTGGTGGGGCCTCAAAATGTTGTAAAGTCCAAGCAGAGAGACCACTCACTTAACCACATTGAGTTTTAAAGGAGCGTTTAATTACAACACCAGGCAAACACTCAACTTGGGAGGAGTGTGGCCTCTTATCAATTCTTAATCACTGGGATTCAGCCACAATAACAGTTTTAGAATATTTGTTAATATTCACATCTTTATTAGTTTTGGGTTAGATTTAAGTAATGTGCATATCTCCTTATGAGGAATCATAATTTCCTGCTTCTTTCTCTGTTGAGAAATTATTTTGTTTATGCATAATATTGGTTTTATATATATATTCTAAATTTCCATATAATTTAAATTTTTTTCCATGTTTCAGATTTAATTTTTTTTTTTTTGAAACAGCATCTCCCTATAGCCATGTATGGCCTGAAACTTGCTTTTGTAGACCAGGCTGGCCTGGATATCACAGAGATCTGCTGGGATTAAAGATGATACCACCACACCTGGCCTGGGTTTCAGCTTTTCTGTTTAGCCGGGCGTGGTGGCGCACGCCTTTAATCCTAGCACTCGGGAGGCAGAGGCAGGTGGATCTTTGTGAGTTCAAGGCCAGCCTGGTCTACAGAGTGAGTTCCAGGTCAGCTGGGGCTACAGGGAGACACTGTCTCGAAAAGACCAAAAATAAAATAAAATAAAATAAAATAAAATAAAATAAAATAAAATTCTGTTTTATTGAAAACTCTATTAATGACCTAATATGATATGTTTGAGATTGCTCTATTTGATGATCTGGTTTTTGATACCTATTTTGATGATCTGTTTTTTTTTTCCTATTTTTTAAAATATTTATTTTTATTTTATATTTATGCATATTGTGAATGCATGTATGTAAGTGCATCACATGTGTGCAATGCCCATGGAGGCTAGAAGAGGCCACCAATCCCATGGAACTGGAGTTATTGACAGTTGTGAGCTGCCATGTGGGTGCTTGGAATCAAACCCTGGTCCTCTCAAGAGCAACCAAGTGCTCTTTGTTGCTGAGCCATCTTTTCTGCCCCATTTTTCCTGATTCTGAAATTACCTTTTCTGTTTTGTTGTAAACAATTTTCTGTTTCTATATGTTTAAGTTATCTAATTCTTTCTGTTGCAGTATTTAATCTAGTCATCTAATCTACTATAAATCCTTCTCATTAGAAAACATCTAGGGGGGCTGGAGAGATAGCCTAGCTGTTAAGAGTGCCGACCGCTCTTACAGAGGACCCGGGTTTGGTCCCCAGCACCCACATGGCGGCCAAGAACCGTCTGAAACTCCAATTCCAGGAGAACTCCAGTTCCAGGGGAGTCCAACACCCTCTTCTGACCTCCGCGGCATTGCACGACATAGGTGCACAAACTTGCATGCAGGCAGTATATTCATACACATACAGAAATAAATAAAATTAATAAAAAAAAGAAAAAAAAAGAAAAAAGAAAACAAACATCTAGGTATAGTTTCCTTTTTATACAATTTGCATGTTTTATGTTTTCTACAGCTTTTGAATGTCCAGGACACTCTTAGAATTATTTTAAGCACCCTCTCCATCTGTTGGTTAAGAGAGGAAGTGTCCATCAACCCATCTTGGAGTAAACTGTTACAGGGCAGAGCAAGGTCATATATGAGAACTGCCAGTGAATTTCTAACACAAGAACATCAATTTGAGCAACTTCCTTTCATAAAGATGCCTGCCTCAAAGCTAAGAAATGTATTGAGAAATCACAGACCTGGCTGTAGTACAGGAGTATCCAATTCCAAGAGAACTCCAGTTCCAGGGGAATCCGACACCCTCTTCTGACCTCCGCGGCATTGCACGACACGGGTGCACAGACTTGCATGCAGACAGTACACTGATACACATACGGGAAATAAAAAAATGCCGGGCGTGGTGGCGCACGCCTTTAATCCTAGCACTTGGGAGGCAGAGGCACGCGGATCTCTGTGAGTTCGAGGCCAACCTCGTCTACAGAGTGAGTTCCAGGACAGCCGGAGCTACAGGGAGACCCTGTCTCAAATAAATAAATAAATAAATAAATAAATAAATAAATAAATAAATAAATAAATAAGTAAAAAAAGAAATAAAGAAATAATGTAGAAAGAGCAGGTCTATATGACCTATGCTTCCTCTAGTGGCTAGTAGTGGACCCAGCAGAGACCCAGCACACCAGAAGGAAGAATGCTGAAGTCAAAATGTAAAATGTACATTCTTACCAGACTGTGAATAATATCGCACCACGCAAAGCTGTGGAAGTTCTCACTACCAGGTCTCCCTTACAAGGAATGCCAAAGGGACTTGACTAAGGTGAAAGAAAAACATGCTAATGGCCAATACAGAAACATCTGGAAGTGTGAAAAATCACTGCTGAAAGAAAGTATGTAGACTTATTCCAAATAATCTAACAGTAGAGCATTTTTGTAATAGTATTAGGTAAATCACTTATGTTTAAGGAATATGCAATATAAAAAAGATGTGACTTCTGGCACCAAAATTTAAACTGAAGGTTTTAATATTATATTTTTTGTTGTCATCAAGTTAAAATGACCTGGTATAAAATGTTTTATGTACTATTCATAACTACAAAGCAAGAACTTTTAGTAGATACACAAAATATAAAAATGCAAACTCCACTAGAGGAAACCTTAGTCACAAAGGAAGACAGATGGATAAAACAAAGAACCTTTCAAAACACAAAGTAGAAAACAAGATGATGACAGCAGCAACTCAATTTTCTGCTCTTTCCTTGAAGTAAACACATAATTTCATCCTCCAATTCAAGGGGAGCAGAGATACCTTGCTTCAGGCTATGAGGGAGGCAGAGACGGAGGCTGGATATTTAACAGGTCCAATGATGTGATTGGATGGAAAGAATAACATCCAATGATTTATGTCACAGTAAGATAACTATGGTGGATGGAAGCTACTTGAATATTTAAAAAGTACCTAGTAAATAGAATTTGGAGTTATCCTAATTCAAAGAATTGATAAATATCTGAGTTGATGTGGAGTGATGTCTTGATTTGATTAAACTCCATTATACATGTATGGATATCTCATATTTTTTCCAATAAACACCGGCAACTATGTATAAATTGAAAGTGAAAAATATTAAAAATGAGGTCACTGGGATGTATCATAGTGCAGTACTTTTGTTCCCTTGACAGATAAGATGTAGCATAGATATACATAGAGCAAAGGTCACCAAATGATATAACTAAAATCAGATATCTACCAGACAAGAGATTTCACAAGAACCCAAACATGTGGCTACTTTGATTTTTAAAGCATGAGAAAAAAGTAGCCTAAATTTCTAGGGACTAACACTGAATCAGGTGTCTCCCAGGGTAGGGAGTGGTAGAAAAAGAGAGTACTTATGTGTATGTAACAGTTGATCAGTTTGAAATGTTTTAAAAACTTTATGTAGGATAGCTTTGGATCCCTATATTTACTTGTCAGATGATTTTGTAAACAATGAGGAATAATAATCTGTAAAATGAAAAAATTTGACCTGTAAATAGAATATGTTGGAGTAACAAATATACGCGAGAGAATCAATTAGAGATGCCTTCTACTAGAAATTGAAGGCCAGGCATGGTGGTGCACGCCTTTAATCCTGGCACTTGGGAGGCAGAGGTAGGATCACTGTGAGTTCAAGGCTGGCCTGGTCTACATAGTGAGTTCCAGGACAGCTGGGACTATAGGGAGACCCTGTCTCAAAGAAGCCCCCCCTCCAAAAAAAAAACAGACTACTGATTGAATAAAATATCTCTCAGTCTTTCCAAATTACTTAAGCATCAGAGTTTTTATTTCTTTTCTAAGAGTGTTGTGCACCTTTGTTGTGCTGGGTCAGGCTATGCTTTCCTTTCCTCACATCTGTATTCTTACCTTTTGTTCACAGGCTATTTTTATTTCCTGTTACTCATAGTTCTCTGTTAGGCCTCTATGTGTTCCTCATTGATCATGATCTTAATCATAAGATTTATCATATTACCAGATTCATTATTCATTGTAGGGGTTAGTGACTTTTACTTCTAATTGTTCTTGTAGAGTTTGTAGGTTTATATTCTTCTTACTGTCCTGAAGGTGTCTGTGTCTAACATAACATTTGACTAGTGTTGATTACCTTGTGATCCTGAGGGGGCATGACTGAAGATGGCCCAGTAAGAAGTTCAGAACTCAAGGGGCTGGATCAGATGGTTCAGTGGGTAACAACATCTGTCACTCAGCCTGAAAACCTGAGTTTCCTGGGATCCACATGGTGAAAGAAGATGACTGACTCTCAAAAGTTATCCTCTGACCTCTGCCTTCAAGCCATGTCATGCATGAACCCACATACACGCACAGATTATTATTCCTTATTGTTTAGAAAATCATCCTAAAAGTGACATACTTGTGAGTATATTTACAGTTAATATAGAACCTACATTTATAATGCAAATATTACTAGCTGAAAGAAAAGACCAAATGAAATACAGTAACAGGGGACTTTGATACCTCCTGTATATTAAGCAATGGAGAGATCACTCAGATAAAATCAGTATGGAAACATCAGCCTTAAACCATCTCTGGATCAAATAAACAGGCATGCAAAATAGTCTCTCAACTGCACATAAGATATGTTCCAGAAGAGATCATGCAAAATAGTCTCTCAACTGCACATAAGATATATTCCAGAATAGATCATGCAAGTTTACAGAATAATTCCTTGAAATTAGTAAAGGTTTAAGCAATAGTCATTAATTCATAAGAGTAAACAATTGTCAGGGATGGAGAGATGACTCAGAGGTTAAAAACACATCCTGATCTTGAAGAAGACCTGAGCTCAGTTTCCATTACCTATGTTGGACAAATCATAATCACCTAGAACTCCAGATCCAGGGAGATCTGATGCTCTCTGGCATCCATAGCACCTGTACTCCAATCCATCTGCCTATACACAGACACAGACACAGACACAGACACAGACACACACAGACACACACAGACAAATTGAAAAATTGGGGGATTTTTGTGGTTTTGGTGTTGGGGTACGCGTGCGTTTGTGTTGGTTTTTTTTGTTGTTTTGTGTTTGTGATGACCTAGTGCTACTGTTCTCCTTGTAGCCCCACCTGGTGTGGAATTTGCTGTGTAGACCAGGATGGCCTTGAACTCACAGAGATTCACCTGCCTCTGCCTCCTGAGTGCTGGGATTAAAGGTGTACACCACCATGCCCAGCACAAATTGAACAATTGTTAATCATTGAAGTTGTTAGATGATTCAGGTTGTACCTAAAATGAAGGTACATGGTGTTTTGGGAGACATTTGTAGCATGGCTTATATATACTGTATTGCTATATTTTAGGCCTCTTTGTCTTATCTTTGAAACGTTGTATATTATCTCCATATTCCAGGTGCCTTATCTTCTGAAAAACTCTTTAAAATTATTTTCCATTTGGAAACATATTAATTCAATATATAGTTAAAATTATGTTCAAAATGTAGGTATACCAAGATCATTTCTTACAAGTTCAAGGTAGTAGTCAAGGTCTTCATAGTGGTTAGCTTAAATATATTCAGGCTCTTTTATTGGTGAATAAACAGGAAAAAATTGATTATTCTAAAAATAATAAATAATATAATGTTTATCAGGATGACCTCAAGACAACTTCAGTATCGTTTCATGATATAAAATGAAGTTTGACAAATTACCAAAATTATGCAGCTGTTTCCAACATAGGTTGATAATTTTTAACTTTGTAATTATAGAAGTGATGCACATTCAGTAGAAACCACCATTCCTTGAACTTTGAATTTTGATATTTTCTTTGGACAGTGATATATATGGTATGATATGTTTTGCAGTATTAAACAGTATAGCAAGGTGTAGTTTCCACCACAGTGGTAAACAGCTGATTCTCCACAGTACACTGTGTTGCTGAGCTATTATATCTGGTAGACCAGGTGTATCAAATCCATCTTTTGACCTAACAGTCTTTTAGTATACAGTGAGTTTCTAAAAGCTGAATTCCATTGGAAGTGGAGGAGCATATGAACATGTGTAACATGGTAAATTCCGGGAAATTTTGAAGAATCATGTTACTTCTTACTTTGTCTGTTTTTAATCATTGATAGTTTTCTCCAAGAAAAAATGAAGTCAAAGTGAATATGTGTTAGCATGCTCTGTAATGCTCAGGGCAATTTCCCTACACCACAATAGTGGCACAGTCACATTCTTATAAGGGAGATCACCTTGTGAGAGAATTTGGAGAGAAACTCATTTTATGAATTTTTGAATTTTCAAATGAGGACATGAAGTAAAATGAGTTTCTATGACATCATGTGAGAGAATTTGGAGAGAAACTCATTTTACGAATTTTTGAATTTTCAAATGAGGACACGAAGTAAAATGTGTTTCTATGACATCAGTGCAAATAACAGCTGTTATTTGCACTGATGTCATAGAAACACATTTTTAAAAATTTGAATCAAAAGAAACTTTAAAATCTTTAGTCTTGTTAATGCCTTCATGCAAAATACTTATTTTCCTGTTTACTACCTTTCATGAAAAACCATTATTTCTCAACCTGGTAGTATTGCTGGTGTTTTGTGAAGATTTATAAATGAGTTGGTGAGCATTTGCTCTGAGTTTCTATGATAGCTTATAACTTAGCTTGTGTCCATTTATCAAAATTATGGCTTGACTTTCATGATGACATTGATTTAAACTTATTCTTCAGTGAAGTGGTTCCACGTTAGACACTTGTTTTTCTTTTGTAGAAGTACAGTTCATTAAATTAAAGTAATTTTCATTAATAGAATTCATATACTTCTTAAGTAGTTGAAAGTTTTCTGAAATATTTTCTAGTCCTGGAGATACACTAACTTTGATCTGCTTGGTAATTGGCCAGTTTCACTAGTTATTAGATTTCCCCCTTGTGCTTTTTTTTTTAAAGTGATGTTTTGGTGATGCTGAGCCTAATTTACCCAATTTACTTTTTTGTACACACATGTGGATAATTTTACAGTATCTATTGTGTGAAACTCTCTGGTTTATCTCTGTTTTTGCCTAAGTCATTTATTTGATAATTACCAGAACTTTCATCTTAACCATCCCTCCTTCCACTTTGGTTGGCATTGAGCAATAACTTATTTAGATACATGCTTAATCTTCCAAAATTGGCTTTCTTCTTAGTCAAATAAACAAGCCTTTCCCTTCACACAGCAAATCTTGACATCTGTCTCTAACCTTCCTGGGAACATGAACTCTGGTATTGGTGCCGAATAATGTCAGTGTTTAGTTCTACTCCATTAACAATTGTACTTATCTTCAACTATAAGTGAAAATCACATTTTAAAATATTAAAAATAAATAGAAATTCACCTGGCACCAGTAATCTCTTAAGATGTTGCTAGATCAATCTAAGGTGTGTCTTGAACTATGTGTAGGAGACAGGTAGTACAAAAATGCTTCTTACAAACCTTGGGAACTAGAACCCTTCCTACCTACATAGTCACAGAACTGTCCGCGGGTTAAATATTTAAGCCATTTAGAAGATACAGTGAAAAAAGAAAACTATAGACCCATCTCAATAATGAACACAGATGCAAAAATTCTCAACAAAAATACTTGCAAACCACATCAAATAAAAATACAGACCCCATCATAAAGATCATCCATTATGACCACGTTAGATTCATACCAGAGATGCAGGGATGATTCAACGTACATAAATCAATAAATATCATGAAACACATAAATGGACTGAAAAAAAAAATCACACGATCATCTCAATCAATGCAGAAAAAGCCTTTGACAAATACAAAATCCCTTCATGCTTAAAGTCCTAGAGGGAATTGGATTGGAGGGATCATTCCTCAATGTAATCAAAGCCATATACAGGAAACCCACAGCCAACATCATCCTAAATGGAGAAAAATTCAAAGCATTCCCTTTAAAGGCAGGAATGCAGCAAGGATGCCCACTATCACCACTCCTTTTCAATATAGTTCTTGAAATGCTGGCTAGGGCAATAAAACAAGAAAGGGAAATTAAAGGAGTACTAATTGGAGCCGGGCGTGGTGGCATGCGCCTTTAATCCCAGCACTTGGGAGGTAGAGGTAGGTGGATCTCTGTGAATTCAAGGCCAGCCTGGTCTACAGAGTGAGCTCCAGGACAGCTGGTACTAAAAGGGAGACCCTGTCTCAAAAATACCAAAAAAAAAAAAAAAAAAAAAAAGAAAAAAAAAAAAAAAAAAAAAAAAAAAAAAAAAAAAAAAAAAAAAAAAAAAAAAAAAAAAAAAAAAAAAAAAAAAAAAAAGGAACAAACTAAAGGAGTACTAATTGGAAAAGAAGAAGTCAAGCTGTGCCTTTTTGCAGAAGATATGATAGTTTACCTAAGGGATGCTAAAAGCTCCATCAGAAAACTAGAAATGATCAAGACTTTCAGTAAAGTGGCAGGATACAAAATCAACTTAAAAAATCAATAGCCTTTCTTTATACCAACAATAAGCAACTGAATAAGGAATATAAGGAGATCTTCCCACTCACAATAGCCTCAAAAACAATAAAATAGCTGGGAACAAACCTAACCAAAGACACCAAAGATCTCTACAACAAAAATTTTAAACCCCTGAAGAAGGAGATTGAAGAAGACTTCAGATGGAAAGACCTCCCATGCTCATGGATTCGAAAAATTAATATAGTAAAAATTCCATTCTACCCAAATTAATATACAGATTCAATGCAATCCCAATAAAAATCCCCATGAGTTTCTTCACAGACTTGGAAATCCTTAAATTCATGTGGAAAACCAAAATACCCCGAATAGCCAAAGCAACCCTTAGTGAAAAGAGAAATATAGGGGGGGGATCACTATACCAGACTTCAAACTATATTACAGGGCTATAGCCATAAAAACAGCCTGGTACTGGCACAAAAAGAGACCTGTAGACCAGTGGAACAAAATTGAAGATCCAAACTTGAGCATACACAATTTCAACCACCTCATATTTGACAAAGAGGCCAAGAAGACTCAATGGAGAAAAGAAAGCATCTTCAGCAAATGGTATTGGCAAAACTGGATCACCACTTGTAGAAGAATAAAACTAAATCCCTACCTCTTGCCCTGTACAAAAATCAACTCCAAATGGATCAAAGACCTCAACTTGAAACCTGAAACTCTGAAGATGATAGAAAAAATGGTTGGCAGCAACCTATAGGACATAGGTATAGGAGAAGACTTTCTAAATCAGACAGCTGCTGCATGGGAAGTGAGGTCAACAATTGACAAGTGGGATCTCATTAAACTCAAAAGCTTCTGTACAACAAAAGTAACAATCAGCAAAGCGAAGAAAAAACCCATAGAGTGGGATAAAACCTTTGCCAGTGATATATGTGACAGAGCATTGACTTCCAGAATATATGAACTACTCAAAAAGCAAAGAATAAAACAAATGACTCACTCAAAAGATGAAGTACCCAGCACTTGGGAGGCAGAGGCAGGCAGATCTCTGTGAGTTCTAGGCCAGTCTGGTCTACAGAGTGAGTTCCAGGCCAGCTAGGGCTGCAGGGAGACCCTGTCTCAAAAAGACAAAAAGAAAAAAAAAAAGATGGAGTCAAGAGCTGAACAGAGACTTCATAAATGATTAAAGATGGATGAGAGACATCTAAAAAAGTGTTCAACATCACTAATAATTAAGGAAATGCAAATCAAAACAACTTTAAGATATCATCTTACTCCAATAAGACTGGCTAGGATCAAGAAAACAAATGATACCAAATTCTGGAGAGGTTGTGGGGTAAAGAGAACACTCATCCACTGCTGGTGGTAATTTAAACTTGTACAACCATTATGGAAAGCAGTATGGAGAACTCTGAAGAGACTGAAGATGAACTTACCACCTGTCCCCGCCATACCACTCTTGGGTATATACCCACAAGACTCATCTTACTGCAGAGATACATGCACACCTATGTTCATTGCAGCTCTCTTCACAATAGCAAAGAGCTGGAACCAGCCCAAATGCCCCTCAACCAATTATTGGATAGAGAAAATGTGGTACATCTACACAATGGAATTTTGTGCAGAGGTAAAGAAAGATGGCATCATGAACTTTGCAGGTAAATGGATGGAACTAGAGGATACTATGCTAAGTGAAGTAACACAGTCCCAGAAAAGCAAATGATGAATGGTATCTCTCATTTGTGGATGCTAGCACCAAGAACTGAGTTGTAAGGCAAATTGAGCAAAATCAATGTGGTATACCCCTTTCCCTGAAAGCAGCTATGCTCTGATAATGTAAATCCCTTAACAGGTTCTAGAATTAACCCACCACTTATTTTTAGACTCTGGAATCTTGGTATATGGGTGGAGGATATGTAGGCATGTGCATATATATATATATATATATATATATTATTATATATATGCATATATAATTTTAATTTAATCCCAGCTGGCCTGGAATTCGCTCTGTAGACCAGGCTGGCCTTGAACTCACAGAGATCCACCTGCCTCTGCCTCCCAAGTGCTAGGATTAAAGGCGTGCACCACCATACCCAGCAGAGGCATATTTTAGAGTAATGTAAATTTAAAAAGGAAAAATATGAATCCTTAAGTATGATATGTAAGTGACAACAGTTTGTGTACAGATGATATAATTTTAATATTAGTATGGTGTATACATATTCATATGTTGAAGTGGTACAGATTGGAGGGAACAACAGCAGAGGAGCAGGGACAAGGAACTGAATGAAACAGTAAGGTTCCCCCAAGGACAATAATCCTCTGCTTTGAAAAAACTTTGAAAAGAATCAGAAAACAAAGAAATGGAAGACAAGATGAGTCTAGATTGGACTGAGAAGCAACATATGAAATGCACATAACTTCAATAAAAATGTTAAAAAAAATTTCCCTCAAAAAAAGAATAAACGCCAAAAACAAGACAAAAAATATTTAAGCTATTTACTTGAGTTCACTCAGATAAATTTTCTAACCTCTATTCCAAATGATATTACAGAGTTCATTTGTAAGGTAAAAGGAGATATATTTATCTTTCTTTATATAAATTTAAAAAAGAAATTTGAAATATAATGCTAAGTATGATGTTATTTTCCTATAATTTGCATGTGAATTAGTGAACAGCACAAATGATTAAAAGTATATCTTTTTGATGTGTTCTTGCACATACATCTTTTGAAGTCAAACTAGATGAAATGCTTTGATATGTTTTAATGGATGTGCACCTGTCCAGGGTAGAACCTTGCTTTATTAAGAGAAAAACATTGACATCTTTCCAGAGTTGTCATCATCATTTTGCAACTCTCTGCTGTGCTAATATATAAACCTGCTTAGTTTTTAAAAATATTTTATTATTATTTTTTATGTGTATGAATGTAGGTTTGTGCACCCATGTCATGCAATGCCATGGAGGTCAGAAGAGGGTGTTAGATTCCGGTTCTCAGTTGCCAGGTGGGTGCTGGGGATCAAAACTGGGTCCTCTGCAAGAGCAGCCAGCACTCTTAACCGCTAGGCCATCTCTCCAGCCCAGCCTGCCTAGTTTTTAAAAATAAACTCGGTCGTGGTTTTATAGCAATTGAATTTTCCACTACAACTTATTTAAGTGCTTGGTATGTTTTCAAAGTACAAAATTAGTGGCCCTATGTAAAAGATATGGTTAACCCTATGTTAAGATAATGGTTTTGTGGCTCTGACCCAAGTTCAGTTCTTGGAATCCACATGACATGGTAGAAGGGGAAAAAACCTACTCCTTTCATTTGTCCTCTGACTTCCACATATGTACCATGCCATGTACACCCCTACCCAACAAGAAAAAAATAAATGTGAAAAAATGTTTAGTAAAATATCAGGGTATTCCTAAGAACATCCTCTGGAGATTATCCTGGTTTTCATGTTGGCATCAAGTCTTTCTGTATCTGGTAAATTAATTTTGAGTTGCAGCCTACTTTTCCTGCTTGACTTTTGTTTCCCTGGTGATGTGTTTTCTACATTTATTATCCTTATTTGCACTGTTTTAAAAGCTCATTGTATTAGCTAACATAATGCTCAACATAAAATAAATATTCTTCAGGACCTGTAACGTTTCTCCTTTGTCTTGTCACTTCATGTCTTAGTTTTCCATAGTTGAAACACTTGATTTGATGGAGGGCGTTGAGAGATGTATCAGTAGCTGGCCTACTTGCTCTATGGGCCATTTAATTCATAAAATTTGCCTACTAACTTATTTTTAAATGTGATTAGCTTTTGCTGGTTCCAATAGATTAGGTTTGCTGCATCTTACAGATCTGTAGCCAGAATATAAATGTTTCTTTTAGTTCAGACATTTCATGTGTCAAGAGCAAGTCTAGAAATAATGCATCACATTCTTGATTTCAAACGTCATGTTTTTGCCGCAGTGCGATTTTGTGAGAAAAGTTACCATCTATGTGATTGGTAAATATGGCTTGATACTGTTAAATATGAAAATGGAATTAGCTTGTAGACAAATTCCTAGATAAGGACAGTAGGAAAAAGGGGGATTCATAACCTTAAAAGAAAATGAGAATGTGCACTCATTGGCCTCTTCATTCTAATAAGATGCTTCTTTTTTTTTTTTTTTTGGTATTTTTTGAGACAGGGTCTCAGTTTAGTCCCAGCTGTCCTGGAGCTCGCTCTGTAGACCAGGCTGTCCTTGAACTTACAGAGATCCACTTGCCTCTGCTTCCCAAGTACTAGGATTAAAGGCATACACCACCACCCCTAGCACCTTTGTTCTTATAGGAAAACTAAAGTCATGCACCTGCTCCCAGCACAGACCCCCCCCCCCCAGGGAGGTGCCTCAGCTCCCGTAGGTGTGCCTCCTGCTCTGTCAGCCTTCCTGGCAGCTTGTCTGTGCAGAGCTCTACTCCCATGTGCACTGTGTCCATCATCCCTTTTCCAATAAATGTTAGCAGCATTTCTGGTCTTTTGCTTTTATGCATTTCAAATATCTATGGGAGCTATAATTTAAATTAAGCATCCTTGTGTGGCTGCCCTTTGAGCATTTTTTCCCCCACAAATTTTTTCCCTTTTCTTATATGTGAGATTTTTTTAAAAACTGAAAATTTGTTGGGAAAATTTATATTAATTAACAACAACAACAACAAAAACTATTTGTGTATTTAGGTAGGCCTCAACATTGGCCAGATCTTTCACTGCAAAAGACCAAATCACTCCACTCACATCGACTATGAGTGACCTGTTAGATTGTGTCATTTTGGTATCTACACAATGCTGGTTCTTATGCAGTTTTAAAAGCTTAATAACCTGGGACCTTCATAACCATACAGCAGAGGTATTGTGTTCAAGGAGTTTCAGTATCTTGTAGCATCAGGTGAGGAGATTTTATATCCTCAATCAAGCCTAAGTCAGTTTCTTACCATAAATGCAGTTTCTGCAGCTGTATGGAGTTGCTTCTTGTCTGCAAGCCTACTACTAGTTGTTTTTGTTGTTGTTGTTCACCTAAGTATTTCAAATTCATAGTAAGATACCTTTGTAGAACTAATTTGCTCAATGATATAAAAAAGTCTCTTCAACTCAAGAGATTTAAGTTGGTATGTAAGCCATCCTTTAGAAGACTTAACTTACGAATAGGAACCAACATCTCTTGCCATAGCTAGTGGGTTTTGAGGTCCAGGTTTGAAATGCCCATTTATAGGCTAATGACACTGATGCCAAGTCCAACCTTGATAACACATTCACAGTCCTTCCAGCCCAGCTGTGGCTCACTAGACAGGAGTTATTTTTATTATAAAGCAGTGTTGCCTCATAGAGCAGCTGAGATTTTACCTTTAGGAGTTTCCAGGGAAACACAGCTAGGAGAAGGGGAGCCCCAGATCACAGGGTCAGATCATGTTATTGTCTGCTACTTTTCAGCTGCTTAGTCTACTGGAAAACCTTTCTTTCTTTGTTTTCTTTTTGAAAATCTACCTTTATTTTTCTTTAAAGTTCTTTAAGAAATGTCATTTAAAAGTTCTATTTATTTTATATGACATATACTTACATCATTTTAAATTTCAAAAGGAAACAACTATATGTATATATCTTCAAGTAACTATGATTAATGACAAATCCTATTGGTAGTTACTGAATGACTATTAAACTAATATGTATGAAATATTATCATATAATTTTCTTTAAAAAATGAATCCTGTAGGGCACGGGGGATACCTGGCATGTATGAGACCTTCAGTTCAATGTCTAGCACTGAAACAAAGAGAGTTTTATATAAGTATTTTTTCCCTAGAAAAATGAAAAGCAGTGTTAGCGTAGGAAAATCTCATTTCCATGTGCAGAAGGAGGGGCCTAATAAATGTGTATTTGCTATGAAATAAGTTTCCATGTGGGCAGAAGGGAAAGTAACCATATAGACTCAGAGGCTGAGAGATACCTCAAAGTGTTTCTAGTTAGTAAGTGCTTGTAATAGGACAACTTATAATTGTGAAGAAGATTTAAAATTTGGTATTACAAAAGAAGAAGTATGTTTATTAGTGCTCATTCTATGTATGTTTGCATTTTAGATTGTTTCCATTATGGGTATCATTTCATTTAACATAAATTTTCTTTCAAATACTTCACTAATTTGAAGGGGTGATCATGCTGAGATCCTTTACATTTTCATGAGGATATTTTCAAAATGGACATTTGAATATTTTCTAGGATACTAACATTGCTTAAAGACAACATTCTATAGAAAAACACAGGGTTTATTTCAGAAATAGATAATTAATTGTTAAAGATGCCAGTTACTCTAAAATATTCTACTTAAGTAGTTACTCTCCTTGAATTTTGTTTTGTTAATTTCTTTTTTTTTTAATTTTTATTTATCTTATTATGTGTATGAATGTACTGTCTGCATGTAGGTCTGTGCACCCGTGTCGTGCAATGCCTCGGAGGTCAGAAGAGGGCGTCAGATTCCCCTGGAGCTGGAGTTAAAGACGGTTCACAGCCGCCATGTGGGTGCTGGGGATCGAACCCGGGTCCTCTGCAAGAGCAGTCGGCGCTCTTAACCGCTAGGCCATCTCTCCAGCCCTGTTAATTTCTTAATATATATGCTGAGAAATAGGTAACATTGTTACAGATTATGAGTTTAACTGAATTAGTGGAATCATGTTTTTATGTGACTGGTATAAGTTGAATGCTATCATGTTATGCATTTTAACATTATATTCTTATTGATTATTTAATATATATTTATAAAGGAGAATTCATTCACCTCTTTGATATTTATGACTTAAAACACATGTCAAAGTTAGTAATGTAAGTCAACAAAGTACTTAAAACATTGCAATTGTGCTTTGGACTGTACTCTTTTCAAGTTGCAGGTGGAAGAGAATGATGTTCTGCTTGTATTTTGTAGGTGCATTTCATTGATTTTGCATTATTACCACTCAGTCAGAAAATGGAAAGCCTGATGTCGATTAGGGAATTTGCAAAGGAAATGAAAGGAAAAAATATTTTATTATGTGGCCTCCTCATGAATTACTCACAGGTAGGTAACATGTCTACAGAATGCATTTGATTTTGATAAAGCGAGTGGATATTTATAGTAAGGAAAATGATGAGTGTAAAATTACTTACCTGGGGTTAGGTAGAAAGTTCATTGGGTAAAGCACATGTGCACATGCTTGAGGACCTGAGTTCAACTCAAATATCCTTGTGCAAAGCTAGATGCAGAGGCAAGTGTCTGAATTCCTCTTCTGGTGAAATGGGAGGAGGCGAGACTCTCCACAAGTTTGTGTGCCAGCTAGCTTGGTTATGCAGTGGCAAACAACACACGTCTCAAGCAGTGTGGGAGGTGAGGACTGACATGGCTGCCCTCTGACCTCCACAGGCATGTGGTAGCACACGCTTGCTCACACTCAGCCAAGCATGTATGCATACCCATACATGTGTGCATATGCACACACACAGACACGCAGACATATTTACTCATCTCTTCAAGTGGTGTGATAAGTCAAATCCCTTGGGTTTTGACTATGGGTGAAAAATAAAATCTCACATTTTAGGGAAAAGATGTAAGTTGAAAAATAACTACTGGATGGCTCACATAGGGTTGCCAATTTGGGTAAACAAAAGTACTGAATGCCCAGCTAAAAGTAAACTCCACATACATTATACTTTTTTGTAATTATGTTTCAAATTGGAGTTTAAATTTCTAATTTAACTGAAGTCTTCTGTTCCAGTTCTATAAGATTATGACTCATGCCCTGTGGATAACATGAAATTACTTAATTTTGTGTTTTGTGCAGAATGTTTGTGACTGAGTAGTTTCTTCTCATAACATGTTATTTAAGCTGTTAAAACCAATGCCTGGCATTTAAATTCTGGGAGAGCATAGCACTTAACTAGGGAAATTTATTTATTATCACTCTAAGAGCAGCAAGCTAGTTAAGTTCAAGGCAATGTGATCTGGGTTTAATAGGTTCTTTGTGCAGAGGAATGAGATTTCAGACAGACTTTTGGAGAAGCTGTAATTGCTTTTTGTGCATAGATAGCTGTCATTAGACCTGTGACTGCTTTATATGGTATTTGAAGCTTCATATAGGTATTTTATTTAGCAAGTTGGCCAGTGCAGAGATATTTAAAATTATATATGGGCAATCAATTATATATAATTTATTAAATTATTTAAGGTGCATTTCTAGCCTATAGGCAAACTTTTTACTAGATGAATTTTAATTAAATGCAGGGACAGTGGGGCATCTGCAATGTTACTTGGGAGTGTGAGGAGGGAAGATGAATTGAGCTGTGTTTGACATAAGCTAGTCTGTGCAACTTAGCAAAACCCTATCTTCAAAAGAAACAAATATAAACCCATGTTTTGTGTTGAACTTTGGTATTCTTTAACTTTAATGTAGCTGTTAGCTTTCCATCTAAAATATCCTGGCATGACCTCAGTTTCATCATCTGTAGGGACTGTGAAACTCAGCGAATTACCTATTCCTGTCCAAGGACAGATGAGTGTGGTGTAAGAATTTAGTTTAGGTCTATGTCCTTGGTCACGAATATTTCCTTTTCAACAAACTGTCATTTTTGGTTATATTATATAAAGATGATAGGAAAAAAGAAATAAATCAGTTCTTTCTATATGTTTGCAGAGGAATGATGGATTCAAATTACTAATGGCACACTGTACAGATGTAAAGTAGAATTTATTTATGCAAATCTTGAAAGTAAAGGAAGCACAAGCATATCTAGTCCCTGGAACCCTCATTGCAGGAAGTATCCATCTACACTGTAACTTACTTTCCAGTAGAGAGTACAGTTGCCAGGTAAAACACTAAATGCCTCTTTATTCGAATTCTAATAAAACATGGATAAGTTTCAGTATTAATTGTGTCCCATGTATTACATGGAACACACATGCTTTATAAATTGTTTGTATGCAGTTGAAATTTAGCTAGATATATTGAAATTTTTGTAATCTGAATATGGCAACCTTAATAGAGTATTCCCATGTCCAGCATGCTCTGCATCTTAATGGGGTGAGGTGTAGGAGGCATCTATGTGTTTCTGTACCTGTGAAAATTCCCTGATTGGAAAATGTATGTCTTCAAAAGCAGAAATCTTTGGAGACCTTGGCTTGATATGAGACTTCTGTGACTTTGACCTGAGACTTGCAACGCAGGTTTTCTATAAGCTATCCAAGGTGGAAAGCAGGCAAGCCTATGAGGCTTTTCAGGAAGCCTCTATCATTTTTATTTTATTTTATTTTTTTTGTCTTTTTGAGACAGGGTCTCCCTTTAGTCCCAGCTGGCCTGGAGCTTACTATGTAGACCAAGCTGGCCTTGAACTCACAGAGATCTGCCTGCCTCTGCCTCCCGAGTCCTGGGATTAAAGGCATGTGCCACCAAGCCCTGAGGAAGCCTCTATCATTTGAGGAAGCTAAGATGGCTTATTAATATATTGGTTCCCTTTTCTTTCTTTTTTCTTTTATTTAGATTTGACAGCTGAATCCAGGGGCTTGTGTTTTCCAGGCAAACACTATCCCCTTTAAAAAGTATATATACATATATACAAGTATCATGTATATACATACATATATATTTGTATATCAAATATATGAGTGTTTAAAAGATAGGGTTTCTTTTTTTTTTTTTTCACATGCACAGGTAGACATTGACCTAGTAACTTAATATTCTAGAAACACATCATTTTGCTTCAGGGCCGAAGAGATGGCTCAGTGATTAAGAGCACTGGATGCTCTTGCAAAGGACCTGCATTTGATTCCCAGCACCTTCATGGTGGCTAACTTAATTCCATTTCCAGGGGATCTGATGCCCTCTTCTGACCTCTGTGGGCTTTTTATGACATGGGTTTATTTACATTCATGCAGGCAAAATACTCATACACATAAAATAAAAATAATAAATAAAATATTAAAATAGATTATGGTTCAAGTTTAAGAAAAACCATTAAAGAAAGTTAGACAGACTTGCTTTAACTCACAAAACACTAATCAGCATTTCCCAGCACCAAATTGGTTAAAATGGACATTCTATTTTCTATCTATCCCTGTAATCCTGTAATTATAGCCAACTCATAAAATTAAAATTCCCTAGAGACAACTTTGGAAAATTCCCCTTGCAATATATATGAAGAAACCACACCTTTCTGAATAGTCTTACTTCTGTATGAATTTTCTGATTTGATGTAGTATCTCCAGTGTTCAGTACTTTTATGACAGATACACCGTTCTCTCAATGGTAAACATATGTAAGGTACATGAGGTGAAAGTTTTCTTCACTATCCACTGGAAGGACATACAGATTCAAATGGTGTGGGTTTGACTGCATGGTGATGCGAAATACAATTTTCTGTAGTGTTCACATATTAGGCTCTGATCCCGTAACCTAATCTGCAAGATTGTATTAGTATGTTTTCCTACATTACTATTGGGTATTCCTAATAGAATATAGTTTGAGAAGCCTTGTTGGAATTTTAGCCAGTTTTCCTAGGGTGTGCCACCAAGGGCTACTGCTTTGGAGATACTTTCTTTGTTTGTAAACAGTCCCTAATTGGAAGACAACATTAACTGATTAGATTTCAAAACTATGGGCTATAAATGTGCTTTTGGGGGCCTTGGGAAAATGTGTCCTTTTTCGTATATGCTATTTCTGAACGTTTTAGTATCCAGAAAAAATTATTTTAACTTCTGCTGCTGCTCCTCCCCGTTTGTATTGCATATACTTCCTTTATACTATTAACTTTATGTGAGTGGAGACTGTATACTTACTAATTTTGTTCTATGGTTTCAGTCTTATCATTTTGATTCTAATATGACTATACTTTCCTCATTTGTATAATTTATAAATTAATTGCCAATAGTTTTTGTGTATCCTAACCAAATTTGGAAAAGAATGATTGATCCCTATTCAATAATGATCAATAATTTTTCATTCTTTGATAGCTTAGTGCCAAGTTTATATAACTATAATCTTTTATACATTTCTCTGTATATTTTTTTCTGTCATAAACTCTGGATCTCTTTTCTAAACTCCAGATATGCCCATATGCTTGCATGTTTCATGGGGGTGGATAACATTTGTGAGGTCACTGAACATGCTTGATTCCATAGACGTGTTGATGTAATCAAGCACCGAGGAACTTCTTTTTTTTTTTTTTAATTTTATTTATTTCTGTATGTGTATGAATGTACTGTCTGCATGCAAGTCTGTGCACCCGTGTCGTGCAATGCTGCGGAGGTCAGAAGAGGGTCTCGTATTCCCCTGGAACTGGAGTTCTCCTGGAATTGGAGTTTCAGGCGGTTCTCAGCCGCCATGTGGGTGCTGGGGATCGAACCCGGGTCCTCTGTAAGAACGGTTGGCGCTCTTAACCGCTAGGCCATCTCTCCAGCCCGCACCGAGGAACTTCTAAAATTCATTTTCAAATATTCAAGTAAGCATAGCAAGGAAAATAATTATTTAAAATGATTCCTTTGTGAATAATTTAAGCTTAGACCTCTGGGTCATGTCATTGGCTTGTCTTTTAGTTTTCTGCATTTATCATTCGATATTCAATTCCTCATGTTGTCAAGTAGTTAGGAAAGATTTAAAATTTCTGCTCAGCACTCCAAGTGTACTATTGTTTGGCCCTTAGTTCATTGCATGAATTTAAATGGAGTCTTGGATGTTTAAAATGAAAATCTCTCATTTAACCTATATAAAGTATTTTTCCACCTCTTTAAGCATTTAAATGGAATCTTACTCTTTGTCAGGCATGGTGGTACACTTTGGTAAGCCTGTCACATAGGCGGCTAGAATAGGTTCTCACATTTTAGATCCTGTCTTCAAAAACAAAATATTACTCTTTATTATTCTTAATCCAATGTTGCTATGCAAATCGCTGAATTCTGTAGCACAAAATTGTATTGAAGGATCATGTTTATTAATATCTAATGTTTAAACCATGAATGTTTTAAGTCAGCAGCAGAGTTTGCAGACTTAATTTTATTGATGTCTAAACTACTTTTACAGTGAATTTTAATGCAAATATTTATAAGTGTACATTTCTATAAATTTTATATATGAGCTATGATTAAACTTTTAAGATCTATAAAATTTATAAAGTCTGGCAATAGTTTTCTACTCAGTATGTGTATTTTACAAGCTCAGGAATTAGAGGTAGAATTAAACATGGGTTCAAGGTTAAGTTTTCTGTAACTATAACTGATTATCTAGCTGAACTGATTATTTGCTTCTGAACCAAAAAAGCAGCTATATAACTTTAGATAAGTCATGTAAATTTTTTAGGCCACAGATGCTGTGTTTGTAAAATTCAGACATCAGAATGGGTCCATTAAAGCCACTGTATGAAGGAAGTCACATGTGGTTGCACTTGCCTACTTCCATCATGGGAGGCAAGAGAATTGTTAGTTTGTGGCCTGCCAGGTTTATATTGTGAAGCTCTATCTCAATAAAAATATAAAAACCACAAAGCCAAACCAGATGTGTGTTGAGCAAGAATGTGGAGAGCCAGGCAATATGCTACCTCTTCCACATGACACTCTCTGGATGTCTATCTCTGACAAGTCTTAAATATGAAAACCTCTACTTTTTTTCCCTTTTCATGTGTGACCATGAGTTTTACCATACTATTCTCTATATTTCACTTATAAATTATTGTATTTAATATATTTTAGTATAGTTTGGAGAGGGAACTTTTTCTTTTCTTTTCTTTTAAGATATCATAGTAAACCTAAAATTGAAGGCAACAAGAGTAAAGTTAAGATCTAGCCAGGGTGGAGTGAATAAAATAGTAAACTTTTCATGGCTGGAGAGATGGATCAGCAGTTAAAAGCACTGGATACTCTTGTAGAGGACCCAGGTTCGATTCCCTGTACCCACATGGTGGCTCACAACTGTCCATTACTCTAAATCCAGGGGATCTGATGCCATTTTCTGACCTCTGCAGACCTTGTATGATATTGGTGCACTTACATACATACACATAAAATAAAATTAATAAAATATTTAAGAAAACTAAACTTCGCAACATGGCATGGGTTTGTTTTCAGTCTGTGCATGTTCTCCTTTTCTCTTTCTGCTAAACAGCCATTTGAGTGTGTTTGATCATGGGCATCAGGAAGCTAGAGAACAATGCTTGATTGACTTTGTGAACACCTTCATGGGATGAGGACATTGGAAAGGACGATGCCAGTTGCCAAGGCTACAGAAGCCAACCGTGGGGACCAGGCTGCATCATCCTGGTCCTATTCTAAATTTTGCCTTTTATTTTTTTATATTATTATTATTATTATTATTATTATTAGTAGTAGTAGTAGTAGTAGTAGTCTTTTTGAGACAGGGTCTCCCTGTAGCCACAGCTGTCCTGGAACTCACTGTAGACGAGGCTGGCCTTGAACTCACAAATATCTGCCTGCCTCTGCTTCCTGAGTGCTAGGATTAAAGGAGTGTGCCACTATGCCTGGTAATTCTGCCTTTTAATATTACTTCAGACAAAGAAGTCACAAGAAAGTTACCAAAGCATTTCTGAAAACATTTGTTTAGCAGTTATTTGTGAAAATTTTTATGAAAGTCAGTATATAACTTTACCAAAGAGGATATGGAAATATAAAATGAAGTTTTGTAACAAAATTAAATAAAATATTCACAAATGTAGCAGATTCCTCTACTCGATGACTTGGATTCCATCATCCTCTGTTGTCTGTGTTTTGAAGGTTGTATGCACTCTGAAGAATATCTAGGAAGCATTCTTAACTATGAATATTTGTAATTACTAGGAGTGACATTTTGATGAAGTATTAAGAAATACATAAACAAGGGCAGGTGTGGTAGTGCACACCTTTAATCCTAGCACTTTGGAGGCAGAGGCAGGTGAAGTGTCTGTGAGACAGATGCCAGCTTAGGTCTAGGCCAGCTGGGACTACAGGGAGACCCTGTATTTAAAAAGCCAAAAATTAAAAGAAAGAAAAACAACTACATGAACAAGTCCAAGATTATGTGGATACCTTTATTCCCGAGGACTGGATTTGTCTATCTCAAATGTTCTTGGTTGCTCTGTAACTGTTCTACAGTCTTGTCCTTCAAGTGCGCATGATCGTTTGTAGGCTAAGTAGGCATGTACTGACAAATAGTAAAAAAAAAAAAAAAAGGAGAAAAAAAAAAAACAAGATTGGAGGAGGGAGGACTTTGTTTCCTACAGTGAGCAACTGCTCGGTGTGTAACTGGGGATTGTTATTTAGTACACAGCTGGTGCTTTCCATGGCACTGAGTCATGTGGCATGCATGGGAAACACGCAGCACAAAATCTTTACAGAAGCCCACAATGCCATGCTCACAGTAAGCAGGCTTGTTTTTTGGGTGTAGGAATGTTTAGAAGACTAAATATTTTTTTTATTTTCAGTATTGTTTTGGCTTTCATTGTTTAGAGTTACTCATTTGGGGAAATGCGAAGATCGTAAATATGTTTTCAAAAGTGTAAGTTTAGAACACAAGCAATTAGATATATAGGTATTTAAACAGTACTAATTGTTATGGTAGGTTACTTTGGTGTGTATAGACAACAGATGTTTGGATGGTATGTTAATCAAGAATTAGCATTTTCTTCTCGTTAAGTATGACAGGGTCTTCATGTGGCTTATAACATCTCCTAACCATTAGAGGATGTAGGCTTGTGCATCAGCCACCGGGTTATATCGCTCCAAGGAGAGAGCTACTAGCCAATTAGATTGGGGACTAATACAGGGCATATGGCTTTGCCCTTCTGCTTCACAGTGATTCCAGGCAGGTAAGAGTGTTAGCTGTTGTCCCGCACGCCTGTTAGTCTCGCCAGGCAAGAACTTCACCTGTGACAACATTTTTTCTGTGGTTAATGATTTTATTTGTGCACAGCGCTTTGTTAGAAGGACCCCCGAACTTTTGAAGTGGGGAAGAAGCACTGTTTAAGTAGCAGTCTAGAGAGTTCGTGTATGTCTGGATAGGTGCACTGTCACGATGCCTCATTTGCATGTCAGAAGCGCGGGCTCAGAGAGAGTGGGCTCAGAGAGCAGTAGTCAAGCGCAGTTTGTCCAATGCAAAGGCAACAGCAGGAAATGTCTTATGTTAGTCTGTAGTATGACTCAGGAGAGCTGGCGCCATCATTTAAGGGTGTGCGTTTCTACGAGCGGGCACAGCGACACAGCACACAAGTCGTGCTAAGCAGGGCTACCGACAATCCCCCTTATCAATTATTATGGCTGGGAGAGGGGGAATTAGTCTTGTCTAATAGGGTTGCACTTGCAGAGGGTATTCCTTACCCGTCATTGGGACAGCAAACAGCTTATTAATTGGTGATTTTTCGTGGCGTTCCACGAGCCCAACCAACAGAGTTTCGCAGCGTCCCACGAGCCTCTGCTAGTATGGGTGCCGGTTTGCTCCCTGTCTTAGGTGGGTAATACTTGCAGTAGGCTTTACCCGACATTGACTACTTTTCC
>VZQC01014891.1:6137000-6158522 GCA_009823505.1 Rhizomys pruinosus | reverse complement strand
TGAAAGCTTGTTTTATTTTGCTTGCCTCCTTCCAATGTTTTTTTTCCCCCCTTCCTTCCGTCCTCCTTGTTTATGGAGTGTTGACTTGTCTAGTTTTCAGGCTTTCACTTTTGTTTATATATTGGATACTGGAAGTCTCTTCCTTTCCTGTTTTGAATGTTCTCTTAATCCACTGGATACTCTCTCCTCAATTCCAGTTGTTGGGGGGAGGTCTGTATTCCTGACTTAGCCCGTGCCCCGGTACCTTCCTGGAGCATTGGCGGGCTGGTCCTGACCCCTGCCCTGCTCAGGACCAGAATATGGCATCTGCGCCTGACTCCAAACCCAGGATCCCCCCAACATACGTAATTCAATAAATATCATATAGCACATAAATGGACATAAAAGTCAAAAAACACACGATCATCTCAATTGATGCAGAAAACCCTTTTGACAAAATCCAGCATCCCTTCTAATACCATGCTTAAAGTCCTAGAAGGAAATGGACTGGATGGATCATTCCTCAATGTAATCAAAGCCATATACAAGAAACCCACAGCCAACATCATCTTAAATGGCAAGAGGTTGAAAGAATTCCCCTTAAAAGCAGGAACACAGCAAGGCTGTCCACTATTGCCACTCCTCTTGAAATGCTCGCTAGGGCAATAAGGTGAGAAAGTGAAACTAAAGGAGTACTAATTGGAAAAGAGAAAGTAAAACTATCCCTTTTGCAGATGATATGATAGTTTACCTAAGGGATGCTAAATACTCCACCAGAAAACTCCTAGATATAATTAAAAGTTTCAGTAAAGTGGCAGGATACAAAATAAACCTTAGAAAAATCAGTAGCCTTACTTTATACCAAAATAAGCAACTGGAGAAGGAATATAAGGAGACCTTTCCAATCACAATGCCCTTAAAAAAAAAACTGGGAATAAGCCTAAACAAAGGCACCAAAGACCTCTACAACAAAAATTTTAAAACTCTGAAAAAAAGAGATTGAAAATGACATCAAAAAATGGCTCATGGATTGGAAAAATCACTATAGTAAAAATATCCATTCTACCCAAATTAATACACAGATTTAATGCAATCCCAATCAAAATCCCCATGAGCTTTTTCAAAGACTTGGAAAAAAATCCTTAAATTCATATGAAGAAAAAAAAAAAACCTGAGTAGCGTGAAAGCAAGTGAGGGAAAAGTGCAATACAGGGGGGATTACTTTACCAGACTTCAAGCTATATTGCAAGGCTATTGTCATAACGACAGCCTGGTGCTGGCAAGGAAAATAGACCCATTGACCAATGGAACAAAATTGAACATCCAAACTTGAGCTCCTATAACTTCAACCACCTCATATTTCATAATGGGACCAAAAAAAGTTCAATGGAGGAAAGATAACATCTTCAGCAAATGGTGTTGGCAAAACTGGGTCACCATTTGTAGAAGAACAAAATCAAACCCCTACATCCCACCCTGTACAAAAATAAACTCCAAATGGATGAAAGGTCTCAACCTGAAACCTGAAACCCTGAAGGTGATAGAAGAAAAAGTCAGCAGCAACCTGCAAGACAGAGTCATAGGAAAAGACTTTCTAAATCAAATAGCAGCTGCACAGGAAATAAGGACAACAGCTGACAAGTGGGACCTCATCAAACTCAAAAGCTTTTATACAGATAAAGAAACAGTCAAGGAAGTGAAGAGAAAACCCACAGAGTAGGAGGAAACCTTCAACACTGATACATCTGACAGAGAATTAACATCCAGAATATATAAACTACTTAAAAAATAGAAGTAAGAAAACAAATGACCTACTCAAAAGATGGAGTAAAGAGCTGAACAGATACTTCACCAGTAAGGAAGTAAAGATGGATGAGAAACATCTTAAAAAGTGTTCAACCTTGTTAATAATTAAGCAAATGCAAATTTAAACCACACTAAGGTATCATCTCACTCCAATAAGACTGGCCAAGATCAAGAAAACAAAAGCTATCAAATGCTGGAGAGATTGTCAGGAAAGGGGCATACTCTTCCACTGCTGGTGGGAATGTAAGTTCATACAACCACTGTGGAAAGCAGTGTGAAGAACCCTTAAAAGACTCAAAATGAGCCTACCACCTGACCCAGCCATACCACTTCTAGGTATACCCACAAGACAGATGTATGATATGTTTATTGCAGCTCCCTTCACAATAGCCAAGAGCTGAACCAACCCAAATGCCCCTCAACTGATGACTGGATAACAAAAATGTGGTACATCTACAAATTGGAGTTCTATGTAGCAGTAAAGAAAGATGACATCATGAACTTTGCAGGTAAATGGATGGAACTTGAAGCCATTATGCTAGGTGAAGCCCAGGGAAAAAAAGGTGAATGGTTTCCTCATTTGTGGATACTAACACCAAATCCCCACTTGGCAGGCAAACTGAGCAACTTTATTATCATATTTCTTTGTATCTGAAAGCAACTGTGCCATTATAATATGAATCTCTTAATGGACTCTAGAATTGACCTACCAGTTATATTCAAACATTGTAATTACCACATATATGGGTGGAAGATATGTATTCATATTCTAGAGTAATATAAAATTATAGGGGAAAATGTGACTCTCAAAACATACAGTTCATTTCCAGAGTTAACATACAGTTCATTCTCAGAGGTCATAATTTTGATATATATGTGTTGTTTATATGGGCATAATTTGGAGTAATACAAAAAACATATTGATAGCTTTATAGAATAATTTCAGTATAATCCTTGAGTTATTGAAATATTATAATGTATAGCTTACAATATAAGCTTATTGTTAAATTTATATTAAATTTTTGTAGAACCTTCAAAAACTACATTAAAAATACATCAAATTATTTGTAATTTAAAATGTAAAGTTATATTTCTTTTAGCTACATGCAACTTTACTGTTAAATTGTGAATCCCCTGAGAAACATTAATGTTATATTCCTTGAGATCTGAAAACAACTGTGCTCTTATATTGTGAATCCCTAGACAGGTTCTATAATTAGCCTACCATTTATTTTCAGACTTTGGATTTTTGATATATGATGGCTGGTATGTATGCATATTTTAGAGTAAAATGGAAAAATGTGAATCAAGAGATATGATATGGAAATAACATAGTTTGCTTTCAGAAGATACAATTTTAGTATAGGTGCGATGTATCAGGCTGGTGTGACTTAGCCTTTCTGGGTGCTTAACGACCATAATTAATGCCCATATCAATTTGGCCTAGGGACGTAAGGGATACATTTGTTCCTTGCCCTCAGAGCTCAACTAAGTCTCAGGGGTCAATGCATTGGGGCATCTCTTGAAATGTCTTGCAAATGTGGGTCACCAGTATTCCTGTGTAGGGAGGTCTTGGAGACCCACTAATGAGACTTCAGCTAGTGTCAAGTCTATAAAGAGAAAAATCTTCTCATGCTTCTAAAAGGGAAGCCTGGTCTAGCAAGACCTGATTTTGTCCTCAAGTGGATGGAACTAGTAAATGAAAAGCCAAAATGAGCCAGGGGCTCCCAACCCCCCCCCCAAAAAACAAAATCGAGTGACCCCTGAGGACCAGATCCTCACTGACCTTGAAAAAAAAAAAAAAAAAAACCCAGTGTGGAGCACAAGACGAACTGATGGTGGTTTGGCTTGCCAAGGAGGACCTTCAATCATGACATCTTTCAGCTTAATAAAGAAAAAAAAATCATATAAGTTGAAGATCTAAAATATATGATATATGTGGCATGCATATATACATCTTTTCAGTGATGCATATTGGAAGATAAACAACACTAACAAAAAGACTGATCAAAGAACTGAAACGGTGAACTTCTGCTCGAAACAGTAAACAGTGCACGCGAGAAATTTTGAGAGGATTGAGAAAAAGAATGACAAAACATGTTGGCAGAATGCATGAGCTCTGATGGGGTGTGGGGCTGGGAGGAGGCATCGGTCTAGATTTGACTTGAAATTTTGTATGAAATGCACAAAGCTTCAATAAAAATTGGCTTTGAAAAAAAAGAAAATGAAAATCTTGGTTAACCTGGGCTAACTGTGTGGCCTTAAGCATCCAAAAGGAAAGTAAAATGAGAAATAAATAATCAGTAAGGCCTGAGAAATTGCACTTCAGATATAAAACTTGAGATCTTAGTAAAAAGACGAAAAAGAAAAAAGGAAAATCCTCCAATTCAGGTGATATATGTATGTATATATGTATATATTTATTTACTATATTATAGATATTCACTATATTTTATACATTATATATCATTAGTAATATATAAAGTATATAAATTAGATATTCACTATATATCACACTATAAGTATATATATCTCTCTACTCTCTCTCTCTCTCTATAATATATATATATAAATTATATATAGTGAGCTAATACAAGTTGGAGAGAAAAATAACAAAGAACTGAAAGAAGTGGACCAATAAAAGATTGAAACAGTGAAGTTGTCCCAAAACAATAAGCTTCTTCTTTGAAAAAACAAACATGCAGACCTGAAGACATGTATGGCCAGAGTGCAGGAACCCAGGTGAGGTGGGGGGGGCATGTAAAGGAAATGACTCTACGTTGGATGAACATGATGTACTGATGTATGGAAAAGTTATAACAATAAAAACTAACTAAATAACTTCATCAATGTGTTTTAGATAGCTATAGTGTATTTTCAACCTATTTTGGTATATTTGGCAGTATATGCATTATATTGGGACACACACATAAAATCAAAGGGAAAAAAAAGAAAAAACCTGTTCAAAGAACTGATAAAAACAGTAAAACTTCTACACGAACATCGAAACATTGCACAAAAAGTACGAAAAAAATCTTTAAAGATAAACTCATGTATGGCAGAATGCATGATTTCTGGTATGGGGTGGAGGGGAGTTGCAAGGGCTGGGCATGGATACGGGAATGAGTCAATGAAATGTTGTATGAAAAAAAGCAAATTTTGTATGAAATGTGCTCACTAAAAATAACTTAAGGGGGATGGAGGAGATGGACTCAGTGTTTAAGAGAGCCGGACGCTCTTGCAAGAGGACCCAGGTTCGATTCCCCGCCATGCACATGGCAGGCTAGAACCAACCAGTCTTTGAGGTGGAGAGATGGCCTGGGGTTACAGAGCACCGACCGCTCTTACAGAGGACCCGGTTCGATCCCCCAGCACCCACATGGCGGCCGAGAGCCAATCTGAAACCCATTCCAGGAGAACTCCAGTTCCAGGGGAATCCGAGACCCTCTTCTGACCTCCACGGCATTGCACGACACGGGTGCACAAACCTGCATGCAGACAGTACATTGATACACATACCGAAAATAAATTAAAAAAAATTTAAAAAAAGAACCAACCGTCTTTAACTCCAGTTCCTGGGGAATACGACGCCCTCTTCTGACCTCCGCCGCATTTTACGACATGGGTGCACCAACCTACATGCAGACAGTACACTCACACACATAAAAAAGTAAAAACTAAAAAGAAATTAACTTAAAAAAAAGTATGAGTTCATGTTTATAGAATAATTCTTGATGTTATGCAATGGCATACATCATTTTCATGACTCCTTTTACCACAAAACCTATGAATTATGGCACTATATAAGGCCATTTATAGATGAAGTTTATGAGACCAGGACAGTGGAGTAACCTGCCCAAGATTATCAAGACTTCACAGACAAAAAAAAGGGATACAAGAGCTGAGCCAAGTAAGTTTAACTACAAATTGACCTATGGGTTTAGAGACAGTATTCTACATAGCCTGTAAATGATCAGAGAATCTTGTCTTCCCAATGCACCTGATTAAAATGCATGTTCTCTTGTATTTTTCTGTTCCTAAAGAACGTACAATGTTTCAACAAATTCTAAAGTTACTTCTTACTATAGAAATAGTAGTCTTGGGGCTGGAGAGATGGCCTAGGGGTTAAGAGCACTGACCGTTCTTACAGAGGACCCAGGTTCAATCCCCAGCACCCACATGGTGGCCGAGAACCATCTGAAACTCCAATTCCAGGAGAACTCCAGTTCCAGGGGAATCCGAGACCCTCTTCTAACCTCCGCGGCATTGCACGACATGGGTGCACACACTTGCATGCAGACAGTACATTCATACACATACAGAAATAAATAAAATTAATAAAAATTTTTTTAAAAAGAAATAGTAGTCTTTTTCTTCTCTCAGCAGATATATTCTGTTGGATGTGTATATGTGTGCGTGTGTGTGCAAGTGTACACATGCATGTACATGCATGTCTGTCCATGTGCACATGGGCATATGTGTGTCTCTGTGTGTGTGTCTGTGAATGTGTGTGTTTACTTTCACTTACAGAGAGAACAACAATCTTTTATTAACCAAAGATTACCATGGAAATCACAGGTCTGACTACCTTCCAAATACTACTTACATGGAAATTATGCAAGTACAGACATTGCTCTGCATTTGACTGTCTCTCCATTCCCAGAGTTCTCTGGTGGTCACTCAATATTGATCAGTCCTGAGGCTTTTATGGAAAGCTAATTCTTCATGATTCACATTTCTATTTCCTTTTGTTTCATTCAGAAAACTATTCAGACTCCAGTTTTTTTAACCTTTTAGCCAATTAGTTTTTACAGAATCTATGCATTTTGTGGCCTCCCATATTCCTAATGAAGCAGAGTACATTTAGAAAGGACCAACATGAAAGGACTAACACGAGTTTCTATGACAGTCACACATGCTTGGTACCACTTGAAGCCATCCTGGAGTTTATTCCCTTAAAATAATTCAGTTGCTAAAGTCTTCTGTTGCCATGTTTACATTCACCCAACAACTGTAACATTACCAATCACAGGGACCATTTAAAGCATTTTGTTTAAATAGGTAATAAGTGATTGAAATTCTTCTGTTCAGTGGTATAGTAGAAAATTATTCTATCTTAGTATTAGCGTCTGAATAGAGAATTTTGAACCTCTTGACTTCATTGTCACTTCCTGTTCACTATAGATAAGGAAAAACAAAATAATAACATCTGCAAGATATACTTTAAAAGCTACAGGACTATAAGTTTTGGTTATGAATAAAAAAGAAGTGAGGGATTATTTAGAGCTCTATAAATTGAATTAATAGATTCCATGGATGAGTTATAAATTCTTTAATGGGGCAACCATTGTTAATGGGCCACATCACCGCTAAAAATGCAGGTCAATAGCAGAACTCATTAGTGAGTCATTCTACAATGTATCCAGAGCATGTGTTGAACATAAGTTACTTGGTGAGAAGCAAAAAGACAGAAAACAGTAAGGAAAGGTCAGTTAAAGAATGCTTATGGAAACCTGTTATTTGCTGGGCATCCTAGTGAGCCCTAAGCACATAAAGAGAGTCAGCCCTGTATAGTATAAAAGGAAATTTGGGGGGGGGAAATGTGGTTGTATAAATTTTCTGAAGAATGAGTTCTTTTATCCCAGTGGATGACTAGTTTCCTAAGTGACTGCAGAGATTTTCCTCAGGTACAGTCAGTTATCAGAAAGGGAGACAATATTGAGATAATCTATAGATATACCTATGTTGATTATAATTTTCTTGGTTTCAAAGAGAAGTAATGGGATTTTAATTGTTGTAATTATAACATAAAAGTTGGGGACTTCTTATAGAATTTCCTACAGGAGTATTGCATGTATATCATTTCTCCCCTTCCTTCTCCCCCTCTAATTCCTCCCATTTCTCTGAAGTCTCTCTCAAATACCTGACCTCTTCTTTAATTTTTTTTGGGGGGGGTATTTTCAAGACAGGGTCTCCCTGTAGCCCCAGCTGTCCTGGAACTCACTCTGTGGACCAGGTTCTTTAATTATTATAATAACTATGTTACTATGTATGTATACATATACAAACTCCTGAGTCTTTTTTAGTAGTGCTTGTGTGTACATATGTTTAGGGGGAATACCTGGAATTGGATAACGTATCAGGGAGGTCATCCCTAGAGAAAAACAAAGCAAAACAAAACAGATTCTCTCTCAGCAGCCACTGATAGCCTGCACCTCTTCATTTTGTGGTGAGGCCATGTGACATTTCCTTGATCCATGCTAGCAAGTCAGCTGGTGTTGTCGTTCCACGAGTCTTATTTAGGGAACTAAATTCTCTAGCTTTCGTGACTGTAGGCTCTCCTGTCATATCTAGCAGCTGGCATCCTGGTCCTCTGGCTCTTACAGTACTTCCAGTCCTTCTTACGTGATTTTCCCTGAGTCCTGGGCATAGGAGTTGCAATGTAGACATATGAATTGAGCCTATGCAGCTAATAGTCACTAATTCTCTGAATTTTCACTAGTTTTGGATTTATCTTCTGTCTGCTGGGAAAAAATTATCTGAAGGGTGAGAGCTATACTTTGTGTATAAATTTAGTTTTTGGAATAGAATTATTAATTATATGGGTTTATGTAGGGAAAAAGGAAGCCACCTGTGTCTTCTTTTGTACTAAATTACCTGCTGGTCTGTTTACACTGAAACCTGGCCTTAGGCAGGATGTGCATGTGCATTAGCAAACATGTGACATCTGGGATCAAAGGCATTGACAGGTACTCATGATGTTATGGAACATGAGGTATGGAGTCTGAAACCAGGCCCTGAGATATGATGTCGCTCTGGGTATAAAAACAGAATGCTGTGAACAAAAAGACGAGTCCTTCTTACTATCACACAGGGACTACTGGCACTGGCCGTTATTTGCACACATAATCTTAGCCCACGAGGCTTGTGTAGTAGTTATCAGTGAGTTGGATGGAGGTCAATCAGACCACCAACCTGGGAAGCTGATGTGGGGCTGGAAGGAGTTCTAACAGGCCACCAGCTGTGCTGTGTGATGAGTGTCTGGGAGGGAATTAGACTGTAGAGTGCCAATCAGGCAGCAGTCTGGAGGATCTGGGAGTGCCATTAGGGCATTGCCTGGTGTTGGTGTTAGATAAAACAAACAGGAAGTGGAAATGTTGTCAGCCTTTGGCCCCAAGGTTTAGGACAGCTGCTGGTGGCTGTCTTGCATATGCACTTTTCCATGCAATCCAGTGGGAGGGGCTTGAGCATGGAGTGAAGCCACAAGTTGCGCCCAACTGTGAGGTGACCTTCAACAACGTGGGTGAGTCTAGAACCATACAAATGATACAGTTACTCTGGGATATAATGTTCAACCCTGACTTCAACTGGCTTGTGGTGGCAGCAACAGTCTTTGGGTCCAGGGTTCATAGGAAGAGGTGAGGCATGGGCTATCATGCCATCAGCCAGCACTAACATTGTGTTCAGCACACCCAACCTCTGGCAAGAAGGGATGCCTTTGGGGCCCATGACCCGCCTGGGAGCTGGGTGTGCAGTGGGGTCTCAGGAGTCCCTTAACAACCTTGGTACATTGAAGTGGCAGAGACCTGCCCATGCTGTGCCTCTCCATGCCTGTGCTGTCTCCAGGGAACTCTGGCAAGTTGGATACAATGACGCTTGCCGTTTTGCCTAGGGCTTCAGAACCATTGGCATCACAAGTTGCCACACCCTGTCATAGTCAGTCACAGATAAATATTCTTCACAATCCATAGAAATAGCACTATGAATCTACTAACGTAGAAACCAAATTTAAAAGGTCATATTATCCATGTTGTCTAACCAATATTTTACAATGTGTTAAGGTAAAAAAAAAAATTGGTCTAATTTAACTAAAAACTTTGTAAGTAATTTCTTGTCTTTCTTATAATTTGGCCCAGAACCACAAATAAATGAAGTCAGTTCTGGTCTTTGGGCTCTCTCTGAACCTTGGCCTATAAGGAAAGGGAAAGATCAACGGGGACAGGACAGGTATAGACTAGAAATAAAATCAGAATAGGGTTCAGCCTAGGGAAAGAATTAGGGTCAGATAAGGACTGCCAACTGGTCAAGAGATGAGCCAGGAGATTAGGAAATGAACTTCAGACGTTTGTGTATTACCAAAAAATGTGCTCAAATAGGATGTGTACCACTACAACAAAAGTGTAAAATAATTTTATGTGTTCTTCATCAAATTTTAACCAATTATGTAACTTCACCTCTCTCACAGGTCAACTTAATATTTTCTTTATTACATGTGTATATATGTAGACATGTATGTATGTACATGTATGCGCACATGTTTGTATGAGTATGCATGTTTATGTACTAATGTTAAAAAGTCTTACAAATTGTTGATGTATGATAGTACTATTATAAGACCTGTTAAACCAGCCTCTGAGAGAAAGATGCAGGCCCCTTTCTTCTCAAGATGCAGAGATATAATTAGTCAGTCAAATATAAAATTCAATTTCAACAAAGTTATGGTTTAATTGGCTTTGTAAAAATTAATTAGAGGTAAAATTGAACATTCTAATAGAATTACATTGCCATCTACTGGTTACGCTCCTTCAGCGCTTAAGACAGAAATTAAGCAGTTTCTTAAAGTGTCAAAGAAAATGGGAGTATAATCTTTGGGAAGAAAAATAGTTTTAAAAATAATCTTGTCCTATTTGTACGGGGTGGCTCCTGAAGCACAGGAGCCTGGAACTGCTCCAGACAGGTAGATTTTAGGGTATATTGATTCTTGGGTTGCTGGAAAAGGGTCTAAACTACAAACCCTTGTAGGGGGTAGCTGTCTGGGCGGAGTCAACCTTCACCTTTGCAGCTTTGCCGGGGTGGGTTTGGTTTGGCTCCATTGTCTCTTTGTGTGTGGGGTTCCTGAAACACAGGAGCCCAGAACTCGCTCCAGACAGGTACCAGTGCATGGGTTAAGTCAGGCGTACCCCTCCCTGCCCCCAACTGGAATTGATGAGAGAGTATCCAAGTGGATTTTTTTGGAGGACCTTCAGAACAGGAAGGGAAGAGTGACTTAGACTTCCAATGTCCAATATATAAACAAAATTGAAAGCCTGAAACCTTTACAAGTCAATACTCCGTAAACAAGGAGGAGAAAAGGCAAAAAAAAAAAAAATCTGAAGGAAGCAAGAAAACCAGCCTCTAACATAGTGAAAAGACATTTGTGATTGGCATCGGAATACAGGCAAAAAGAAAAGGGAAACCTTCATTCCAGGGACACAGTGAAAGGATAACATGAGAAAGGTGCAGGATAACTCCACACCAAGCTCTACCAACCCTGTAGGAGACAGCTACAATGGGACCCCCCTGGAAGTGACCCAAGAAACAGATCTTAGAGGAATAATTTTAGATTTCTACAGAGAAATTTTAAAAAATGAAGAAATCAGAGAACTAAGGAGAGAAAATGAAGAAGAAGTCAGAGAACTAAGAATAGAGAATGAAACTCAAAAAGGACCTAGAGGGATACAATGACTAACTTCTGAAAGAACTAAAGGAACAGAATGACAAACTCCAGAAAGAACTAGAGGGAGAAAAAAACAAACTCTGGAAGGAAGTACAAACACTGAAAAAGGAAGTCAACCAGCGAAGTAAGGAGCACCAAGAAGAGATTGAGAAGCTCAAAAAGAAAATGGAAATACAAAAGAAATCACAGGATGAAATGAAAAAGGAAATAGAGCACTCATCCAATCAAGAAGAATGGAAAGGAAAAAGCCTTGGAAATAAAAAGGAGGAAGCAGAACAAAGAATATCAGACCTGGAAGATAACACTGAGCAATTAAAAAACTCAAACAAAGATTATGAAAAATTTAAAAATACACAAAAGTGAAACAACCAGGAAATATGAGACACTATGAAAAGATCAAACCTCTGCACCATAGGAATAGAGGAAGGAGAAGAATCTCAAGAGAATAGCATTGATCAGATCTTTAATAGAGTAATAGATGAAAATTTTGCCAAACTAAAAATAGACAAACCCATACAAATACAAGAAGCACATAGGAATTCAAATAGATAAGATCAGAAAGGCTACAAGAGAAAAACAAGTCACATACAAAGGGAAACCCATCAGAATTACAACTGACTTCTCGGCACAAACCATGAAAGCAAGAAGAACATGAAGTAAAGCATTTCCTGTGTTAAAGGACTATGGATGCCAACCCAGAATACTATCCCCAGAAAAAATGTTGATTATAGTTGGAGGAGAGAGAAAAATCTTCCAAGACATAAACAAGATGATGGACTACATGGCCAGAAAACCAAGTCTTCAGAAAATACTTGAAGCAATTCAAATGTCAGAAGAGAGGAGCAACTATCTCCAAGCACCTAGGAAAAGTAACTAATAAAAACGTAACTGCAGGAGTAGATGCAGAGACTAAAACTCCAAATGGATAATGCAGTGAAAGGAAGGAACATCCATCTTTCAATTATAACCATAAATATTAATGGACTAAACTCTCCAATCAAAAGACGTAGACCGGGGGAATGGAATAGGAAACAAAATCCATCTATATGCTGTCTACAAGAAAACCATCTCAATTTCAAGGATAGGCACCAACTTAAAGTAAAGGGATGGAAGAAAATATTCCAAGCAAATGGTACAAAGAAGTAAGCAAGTGTTATTATTTTAATATCAGACAAAATGGACTTCAAAGCAAAAGAAATCAAAAGAGACAAAGAAGGCCATTACATCTTTATTGAAGGAACAATTGGCGATGAAGATCTGACAATCATAAATATATATGTACCAAACTGTGGTGCATCAAATTTAAAAAGACAATTCTTCAAGATCTCAAGGCACAGATTAACCCCAGCACACACATAGTAGGGGACTTCAATACCCCACTAAGTCCTTTAGAAAGATCAACAGGGCAAAGGATAAACAGAAGGACATCTGAACTGAATGATACAATACACCAAATGGACCTCATAGACATCTATCGATTATTCCACCCAAACACCAGAGAATACACTTTCTATACAGCACCCCATGGAACATTCTCCAAAATAGACCTATACTGAGACACAGGAAAAAAACTTAAAAATACAAAAAGATTGAAATAATCTCATGCATTCTACCAGACCACAGTGCAATAAAACTCAATATCAACACCAGGATAAGCCTTACAACCTACAAGAACACATGGAGACTAAACAACACTCTCCTGAATAATGAATGGGTCAAGTAAGAAATAAAGAAAGAAATAAAAACATTCCTGGAACTGAATGACAAGGATAATACAACACAACAAAACCTCTGGGACACTTTAAAAGCAGTTCTAACAGGGAAGTTTATAGCCCTAAGTGCGCACATAAAAAAAAAAAAAAAATAGGATAGAAAGGGAAAATTTGGGGGGGGGAATGTGTGATATTATTTCTGAAGAACATGAGTTTTTTATATCCCAGTGAAGATGAGCTAGTTTCTCTAGTGATGAGAGATTTTCCTCAGGTTAGTCAGTGTAATCAGAAGAAGATCAATATTGAGATAAGTATAGTATAACCTAGTGTGTGATTATAATTTCTTCTTGGTTTCAAAGAGAAGTTTAATTGGGATTTTAATTGTTGTATATTATATACATAAAAGTTGGGGATCTTCTTATAGGAATTTCCTTACAGGAGTATTGCGATGTATTCATTTCTCCTCTTCCTTCCTCCGCCCTCTAATTCCTCCCAGTTTCCTCTGAAAGTCTCTCTCAAATACCTGACCTCTTACTTTAATTTTTTTTGGGAGGGGTGAGTATTTCTTCAAGACAGGGTCTTCCCTGAAGCACCAGCCTGTCCTGGATCAGTCTTGTGGACCAGGTTCTATTAATTATATATAACTATGTTACTATAGTATGTAGTCATAACACTCGAGTCATTTTTAGTAGTGCTTGTGTGTACATATGTATTAGGGGGGATATACCTGGAATTGGTATTATACGTATCAGGTGAGAGTTCCAATCCCTAGAGAAAAACAAAGCAAACAAAATGATCTCTCGTCCATCGAAGCCACTGATAGCAACTGCACCTCTTCATTTTAGTGTGAGGCAATGTGAATTTCCTTGATCCTATGCTATGCAAGTCAGAACTGGATGTTGTCGTTCAAACGAGTCTTATATTAGGGAACTAAATTCTCTAAGCCTTTCGTGACTGAGGCTCTCCGTCATATCTAGCAGCTGGCATCCTGAGTCCTCGTGGCTTACTTACAGTATTTCCAGTCTTCTTACGCTGATTATTCCCTGAGTCTGAGGCATAGAGAGTTGCAGAATGTAGACTAATGATTGAGCCTATGCAGCTAATAGTCACTAATTCTCTGAATTCTTCACTAGTTTTGGATTTATTTCTTCTGCTGGGAAAAATTATCATGAAGGGTGAGAGCTATACTTTGTGTATAAATTTAGTTTTTGGAATAGAATTTAATTAATTATATATTTTGTTATGCGGGAAAAAGGAGCCAACTTTTGTGGCTTCTTTCGTGCTAATTACCTGCTTGTCTGTTTACACAGGAGCCTGGCCTTAGGCAGGATGTGCATGTGCATTAGCAAACATGTGACACCTGGGATCAAAGGCATTGACAGGTACTCATGAATGTATGGAACTTGAGGCATGGGCTGAACCAGGCCCTGAGATATGAGTCACCTGGGTATAAAACAGCGAATGCTGTGAACAACAAAGACGAGTCATTCTTATATACACACGGGAACTCACTGGCACTGGCCGTTATTTGCACAATAATCATTAGCCACGAGGCTGTGTAGTAAGTTATTACAGTGAGTATGGATAGGAGGTCAATCCAGACACACCAACACTGGGAAGCTGTCGTTGGGCTTGGAAGGAGTTTCTAAAGGCCTACAGCTGTGCTGTGTGATGAGTGCTGGTGAGGGAATGTAGGCTGTAAGAGTGTCCAACAGACATGCGTAGCACTGGAGGATCTGGGAGTGCAATAGGGCATATGACCTGGTGTTGGTGTTAGATAAAACAAAACCAGGAAGTTGGAAATGTTGTCGCCTATTTGGCCCCAAGTTTGAAGGACAACTGACTGGGGCTGTCTAGACATATGCACTTTTCCTACGTGCATCCAGTGGGAGGGGCTTGAGCAATTGGAGTGAAGCCCACAAGTTGCGCCGAGTTCGGATTAGCATGTTGTGAGAGGTGATGTTTCGGAACACGATGGTGAGGTCATAGCATCCTCTACAAGTGATGGCCAGGAGCTTGACTCATGGGATATAATGTTCAGACCCTGACTTCACTGGCTTGTGGTGGCTAGATAACAAGTTTCGGGTACCAGGGTTCATGAGGAAGAGGGAATGAAGCATGGGCTAGGGTCATGCCATGCAGCCGCGACTAACATTGTTGGGTTCAGACACATGCCACTGCTTGCGAAGAAGGGATGCCTGTTTGGGGCCCGCATGAACCGCCCTGGGACTGGGTGTGCAGTGGGTTCAGGAGATCCATTACAAACTCTTGGCGATTGAATGTGGGCAAGAAGTGCCCATGTCTGTGCCTCACTCTGCTGTTGCTTGATCTCAGGGAACATCTGGGCAAGTTGGATACACAGACGCTTGCCGTTTTGCCTAGGTTGCTTCAGTACCATTGGCATCACGAAGTTGCCACACCCTGTCATAGTCAGTCACAGATAAATATTCTTCACAATCCATAGAAAATGGCACTATGAATCTACTAACGTAGAAACCAAATTTAAAAGGTCATATTACCCATGTTGCTAACTCAACTATTTTACAATGTGTTAAGGTAAAAAAAAAAAATGGGTCTAATTAAACTAAAACCTTTGTAAGTTATTCTTGTCTTTCTTATTAATTTGGCCCAGAACCACAAATAAATGAAGTCAGTTCTGGTCTTTGGGCTCTCTCTGAACCTTGGCCTATAAGGAAAGAAGAAGATCAACGGGGGACAGGACAGGTATAGGAGCTAGGAAATAAAATCAGAAAGGGTTCAGCCTAGGGTAAGAGAATTAGGGTCAGATAATGGACTGCCAATCTGGTCAATAGAGATGAGCCAGGAGATTGGAAATGAAACTTCAGACGTTTTGTGATTACCAAAAAAGTGCTCAAGTTAGGAGTGTACCCTCAACAAAAGTGTAAAATAATTTTATGTGTTCTTCATCAAATTTTAACCAATTATGTACTCACTCTCTTCTCACAGGTCAACTCTAATATTTTCTTTATTACTATGTGTATATATGTAGACTGTATGTATGTACTAGTTATGCGCACATGTTTGGTATGAGTATGCATGTTTATGTACTAATGTTAAAAAGTCTTACAAATTGTTGAATGGATTGTAGTACTATTATAAAGACTGTTAACCCACTCTGAGACGAAAGATGCAGGCCCCTTCTTCTCAAGATGCAGATGATAAAATTAGTCAGAAATATTAAAATCAATTTCACAAAGTTATTGGTTTAATTGGGCTTTTGTAAAAATTAACTTGAGAGTTAAAAATTGAACATTCTAATAAGAATAACTTGCCATCTCACTGGTTACGCGTCCTTCGTGCGCTTAAGACAGAAATTAAGCAGTTTCTTAAAGTGTCAAAGAAAATGGGAGTATAATCTTTGGGAAGAAAAATAGTTTTAAAAAATATCTGTCCTATGTGTGCGGTGGGCTCCTGAAGCACAGGAGCCTGGAACTGCTCCAGACAGGTATTTTTATGGTATATTGATTCTTGGGTTCTGAAAAGGGTCTAACTCACCCTTTGTTAGGGGTGGCTGTCGGGGGGGAGTCCACCCTTCCACCTTTTGCAGTTGCCGGGGTGGGTTTGGTTTGGCACCACTGTGTCTTCGTAGTTACTTCTTACTATAGAAATAGTAGTCTTGGGGCTGGAGAGATGGCCTAGGGGTTAAGAGCACTGACCGTTCTTACAGAGGACCCAGGTTCAATCCCCAGCACCCACATGGTGGCCGAGAACCATCTGAAACTCCAATTCCAGGAGAACTCCAGTTCCAGGGGAATCCGAGACCCTCTTCTAACCTCCGCGGCATTGCACGACATGGGTGCACACACTTGCATGCAGACAGTACATTCATACACATACAGAAATAAATAAAATTAATAAAAATTTTTTTAAAAAGAAATAGTAGTCTTTTTCTTCTCTCAGCAGATATATTCTGTTGGATGTGTATATGTGTGCGTGTGTGTGCAAGTGTACACATGCATGTACATGCATGTCTGTCCATGTGCACATGGGCATATGTGTGTCTCTGTGTGTGTGTCTGTGAATGTGTGTGTTTACTTTCACTTACAGAGAGAACAACAATCTTTTATTAACCAAAGATTACCATGGAAATCACAGGTCTGACTACCTTCCAAATACTTCTTACATGGAAATTATGCAAGTACAGACATTGCTCTGCATTTGACTGTCTCTCCATTCCCAGAGTTCTCTGGTGGTCACTCAATATTGATCAGTCCTGAGGCTTTTATGGAAAGCTAATTCTTCATGATTCACATTTCTATTTCCTTTTGTTTCATTCAGAAAACTATTCAGACTCCAGTTTTTTTAACCTTTTAGCCAATTAGTTTTTACAGAATCTATGCATTTTGTGGCCTCCCATATTCCTAATGAAGCAGAGTACATTTAGAAAGGACCAACATGAAAGGACTAACACGAGTTTCTATGACAGTCACACATGCTTGGTACCACTTGAAGCCATCCTGGAGTTTATTCCCTTAAAATAATTCAGTTGCTAAAGTCTTCTGTTGCCATGTTTACATTCTCCCAACAACTGTAACATTACCAATCACAGGGACCATTTAAAGCATTTTGTTTAAATAGGTAATAAGTGATTGAAATTCTTCTGTTCAGTGGTATAGTAGAAAATTATTCTATCTTAGTATTAGCGTCTGAATAGAGAATTTTGAACCTCTTGACTTCATTGTCACTTCCTGTTCACTATAGATAAGGAAAAACAAAATAATAACATCTGCAAGATATACTTTAAAAGCTACAGGACTATAAGTTTTGGTTATGAATAAAAAAGAAGTGAGGGATTATTTAGAGCTCTATAAATTGAATTAATAGATTCCATGGATGAGTTATAAATTCTTTAATGGGGCAACCATTGTTAATGGGCCACATCACCGCTAAAAATGCAGGTCAATAGCAGAACTCATTAGTGAGTCATTCTACAATGTATCCAGAGCATGTGTTGAACATAAGTTACTTGGTGAGAAGCAAAAAGACAGAAAACAGTAAGGAAAGGTCAGTTAAAGAATGCTTATGGAAACCTGTTATTTGCTGGGCATCCTAGTGAGCCCTAAGCACATAAAGAGAGTCAGCCCTGTATAGTATAAAAGGACCCCTGCGATCCTGGCGTCTTCAGTGCAACCGAGGTGCACTTCCACCAATGGTCTTTCCTGACCTCTCACAGTGCCAAGCCTCGGCTGCTCTCTGTGACCCCCTCAAATTTCAACACCAGAACAATATAGGAGACTTTTAGACACTACCAATTCCTGCTTTGGGCTTGAGATGGAGGCTCAGGCCCCTTCTGGAACACAGCTTCTGTGTGTTGACCCTGAAGATATTCTTCCCAGAAGATTTCACCACAGTGATGCTGGTTTCTTGTTACTTACAGCTGACTTTTCAGCCCCAGCTAACCAGCATCAATTGTCCCACTACAAAAAAGATTTCCCTTCAGATTCTGGTCTCTTTTTACTTACAGCTGATTCTTCAGCCCCAGCTGACCAGAACCCACAGATTAAACAGTCCTTATGATCTCTGCTTCCCTTTGAAACTTCACAAGCCAGGCCTCCATCGTCTACAACTCTTTCAGCAAAATTGTTGCAAGTTCCACAGCCACTATCTGTAGGCATTCAATGATTTTTCTAGCCCCAAATTTCAAACACTTCCACAATCCTTCCCCAAAACACGAAGGTCAGGTCTATCACAGCAACAGCCCACTCTCTGGTACCAATTTCTGTTCTAGTTTGTCTTCCATTGTTGTGACAAAACACTCTGACTGACACCAACTTGGGGGGCAAAGAGTTTATTCAGCTGACATCTCCTGGGTCACAGTTCATCATTTAGGGAGCCAAGAGCAAGAACTCAGGGCAGGAACCTGGAGGCAGGAGCTGAAGCACGAGCCATGGAGGAATGCTGTTTACTGGCTTGCTCTCCTGGCTCATGCCCAGCCTGCCTTCTTATATGGTACACAACAACCTGCCCAGGGTGGCATCACTCATTGTGGGCTGGGCCCTCCCACACTGCTCAACCATCAAGACAATACTCCACAGATGTGGTCACAGGCCAATCCACTGGAGCCAATTCCCCAACTGAGGCTCCCGCAACCCAGGTGTGTCAAGTTGACACTAAAGCTTTCCAGCACACAAATGGAGGGAGTTCACCCAGAATCCTTCTATGAAGCCAGCATCACTCTATTATCAAAACCAGGAAAAGATACAACTAAAAAGGAGAACTATAGACCCATCTCCTTAATGAACACAGATGCAAAAATTCTAAATCAAATATGTGCAAATTGCATACAGATCCACATCAAAAAGATCATCCACCATGACCAAGTTGGATTCATTCCAGAAATGCCAGGATGGTTCAATATATGAAAATCAATAAATATCATCAAACATATAAATGAACTAAAAGGCAAAAACCACACCATCTTCTCAATTGATGATGAAAAATCCTTTGACAAAATCCAGCATCCCTTCCTGCTTAAAGTCCTAGAGGGAATTGGATTAGAGGGATCATTCATCAATTAATCAAAGCCATATACAGGAAACCCACAGCCAATATCATCCTAAATGTGGAAATGACAGAAGCATTCCCCTTAAAGGCAGGAACTCGATAAGGCTGCAACCTGTCACCACTCCTTTTCAATATAGTGCTTGAAACACTTGCTAGGGTAATAAGGCAAGTAAAGGAAATTAAAGGAGTTCTAATTGGAAAAGAGGAAGTCAAAATATCCCTTTTTGCTGATGATATGATCATTTACTTAAGGGATGCTAAGAACTCCACCAGAAAACTCCTAGAAACGATTAAGAGCTTCAGTAAAGTGGCAGGATACAAAATAAATCTAGAAAAATTAGTAGCCTGTCTTTACACCAACAACAAGCAACTGAAGAAGGAATACAAGGAGACTTTCCCACTCACAATAGCCTCAAAAACAATAAAATACATAGGAATAAACCTAACCAAAGACACCAAGGATCTCTATAACAAATACTTTAAACCCCTGAAAAAGTAAATTGAAGAATACATCAGAAGATGGAAAGACCTCCCATGCTCATGGATTGGGAAAATAAACATAGTAAAAATGTCCATTCTACCCAAACTCGTATACAGATTTAATGCAATCCCAATTAAAATCCCCAAGAGTTTCTTCACAGGCTTGGAAAAATAATCCTTGGTTTCATTTGGAAAAACAAAAGACCCTGAATAGGCAAAACAACCCTGAGTGAAAAGAGCAATACAGGGGGGATCTCTATACCAGACTTTAAACTATACTATAGGGCTATAGTCATAAAAACACCTTGGTACTGGCACAAAAACAGACCAGTTGACCAATGGAACAAAACTGAAGATCCAAACCTAAGGACATATAATTTCAGCCACCTCATATTCGACAAGGGGGCCAAGAAGGCACAATGGAGGAAAGACAGCATCTTCAGCAATGATGTTGGGAAAACTGGATCACCACCTGTAGAATAATGAAATTAAACCCCTACCTCTCACCCTGTTCAAAAGTTAACTCCATATGGATCAAAGACCTCAACATGAAACCCAAAACTCTGGAGGCAATAGAAGAAAAACTTGGCAGCAGACTACAAGACATAGGCATAGGAAAAGACTTCCTAAACCAGACAGCAGCTGCACAAGAAATAAGATCAACAATTGACAAATGAGACCTCATCAAACTCAAAAGCTTCTGTACATCAAAATAAACAATAAAGGCAGTGAAGAGAAAACCCACAGAGTGGGAGGAAACCTTCACTGCAGATACATCTGACAAAGCATTAATTTCCAGAGTATACAAACTATTCAAGAAGCAAAGAAGAAAGAAAACAAATGAATCACTCAAAAGATGGAGCAAAGAACTGAATAGAGACTTCACAGAGGAAGAATTAGAGATGGCTGAGAAACATCTCAAAAAATGTTCAATATCACTAATAATTAGGGAAATGCAAATTAAAACCACTTTAAGATATCATCTCCCTCCGATAAGACTGGCTAGGATCAAGAAAATAAATGATGCCAAGTGCTGGAGAAGTTGTGGGGAAAGGGGAACATTCATCTATTGCTGGTGGGAATGTAAACTTTTACAACCACTATGGAAAGTACTGTGGAGAACCCTTAGAAAACTCAAAATGAGCTTGCCATTCGACCCAGCCATAACACTTCTGGGTATTTGATGAGCACTTGTGGGTACAAGACTCATTTTACTGCAGAAATACATGCACACCTATGTTTATTGCAGCTCTGTTCACAGTAGCAAAAAGCTGGAACCAACCCAAATGCCCCTCAACTGATGAGTGGATAGAGAAAACGTGGTACATGTACACAATGGAGTTCTATGCAGCAGTAAAGAAAGATAACATCATGAACTTTGCAGGTAAATGGATGGAACTAGAAGATATTATGGTGAGTGAAGTATCACAGTCCCAGAAAAACAAATGACAAATGGTATCCCTCATCTGTGGATGCTAGCGTCAATGACCCAGTTGTAATTACTTCTATGGGGAGGGATGCATA
>VZQC01014891.1:6071474-6126446 GCA_009823505.1 Rhizomys pruinosus | reverse complement strand
TACAGAAATACATGCACAGCTATATTTATTGCAGCTCTGTTCACAATAGCAAAAAGCTGGAACCAACCCAAATGCCCCTCAACTGACTAGTGGATAGAGAAAATGTGGGATATGTACACAATGGAGTTCTATGCAGCAGTAAAGAAAGACAACATCATGAACTTTGCTGGTAAATGGATGGAGCTAGAAGATATTATATTAAGTGAAGTAACACAGTCCCAGAAAAACAAATGACGAATGGTATCCCTCATCTGTGGATGCTAGCATAATAACCCAGTTGTAAATATTTCTTGTGGAGAGGGATGCCTATTAAAAGAACAACATCAGAAAGACTGTATCAGAAAACTGACTGAAATGGTGAATCTGGAGGGATGGGAGGGATGGGAGGGGTGGGAGGGGTGGGAGAGAGACACAGGTCTGCTGTGGACTGTCCCAGCGGGAGGTTTCCTCTGACTGTGGGAAATGGGGTCTTGGATAGGAGGGCACAGGTTCGGCGATGTACAGACAGACATGACACCAGAGTGGTCTTGAATCTGGTGCACTTTACTGAGAGCAAGTCAAAGTTTTTATACCACAAAAGGCTCATTGCTAAAGGAACTCACACCTGGGTTTCCAAAGACAGCAAGCCAGATAAATTTACACATCAATCAGAAGACACTTATACATAGAATATTGCTCACACCATGTTGGCAGGGGAGATAAGCAACAAAACAGCAGTCACAAAATCAGAAACCCTGAACAGTTTGTCTTATGAGATGTGAGACTTTGTTTCTCTTTGAAGTTCCAATTTGGTTTATTCTCATCTTTTCTGGAGCCTGATTTTTCCAAGGCTGCTTGTTATCTCTAGGCTGTAATTCAAGCCATGGCCTGGGAAAGCCTCTTAATTAGTTGTTTTACTTAAAGGAGAAGCCCACTGCATGCCTCTAACTAAGTTTTACATTTTAACATGCATAACTGTAACTAAGACTTTTATTTTACTAATTCTATCAGATGTAGCTTCTTGCTTAAGGGACTGAGCCTTTATTCTTATTAAATCTGGAAAAACACTTTTATTATTTGTAACTGACCTATGATATCACTCAGTGTAATGTTTTTCATTTATAATATCTTTGTGGGGACTTCTAGGACAAAGGAGCCGTTAGATACTGTTTCTCTGTATGGTTTTGCTTAGGTTCACGAAGATTCTGTTCACCTGATTTATTTCCAGCCACATTTAACTGTCCCTTGTCTGGGAATGAGGCTGTGCTGAACTCAGGAAAAGAATCAAAAGACAGTGTGCGAAGTCCAATACTCAAGAAGCATAACATCTTTGTAGCGTGTCGTGACCTTGGAAGCTAAGGCTGAGCATTCTGCCAGGGAACACCAGGGAGCTTTGCCTCGAAAGACACATATCTCCCATCTGTTATTATGGCTTTCATCATTGCTCACACAGACGATGCTGGAGTTGGTGTGGCACAGGTCTATATTCTATTAATGTATATTTAATTTAAAATTACATGGTATTTTACTAAAAAAAAAAGAAAGAAAGATAACATCATGAACTTTGCAGGTAAATAGATGGAACTAGAAGATATTATGTTAAGTAAATTAACACAGTCCCAGAAAAATGAAGGACAGATGGTATCCTTCATCTGTGGATGCTAGCATCAACAACCCAGTTGTACATACTTCTTGTGGGGAGGGATGCATATTGGAAAGAACAACACAGAAAGACTGCATCAAAAACTGACTGAAATGGTGAAACTGGAGGGCTGGGAGGGGTAAGAGAGAGGGACACGGGTCTATATGTATATTTAATTGATGTGAGTTTAAGAAGTATCCAATTTTGCCCAAACTCTATCTACAAACTACAGAGTATTTTAGGACTCAGTAAAAGTAAAAATATTTATATTAAACAACATTGGTTTAAAGGTTTTAGTAAAAATGGTAATACATCTAAGTTAAGTGGAAATATAAATTGTTGTCCACATTTGTACTACTTAAAATCTGTATAACAATAACCTTGGGAGTAACATATACAAATGTTCTCTATAATTTCTGTGTTATACAGTATCATCTTGTAACATTCTCTTTTACCTGTAGGATAATTTAACTTAAGGAAAAGCTTACTTCCCAAATCAACAACATACAGTCACCCAAAACAGCTTGGGTAAATTTAATGAAATTTACAGCTTGATTCCTGCCTATAGGTATGTGGACTACCACTGCCTTTTTGAGACTCATAGGTCAAAAAATAAAAACCTAAAATTTAAAAAGGGGGTGGGGATACAGTTATATACCTTTCTGTCAAATTTTCAATTTAAATCTTAAAACTAACCATGGGAAAAGATTTGTATGTTCCCACAGGCCAAAATGTCACCAACTTAATGGCTGAGAAAGAAAAGATACAGCTTTGCATTGTGCAGGATGTACCAAGAAATACCAGCAGAGAAGTTGGCCCATCTAAGCATTAAAAGGAAGAAAAGCCTCAGACTGCTACAGACATCAAACATCTCTATGGATCCTATTTGTAACAACTGTTTATAATGAGTCCTAATGAACCTTGCCTTCTAGGGGCCACAAAGTTTTAATATGAGAGACCTTCTTACCTCCTTTTCATAGAACAAAGAAATATATGATGGTAATGAAGTCATTCTCTAACCATAACTGAGAGCTGACTGTTATAGAGGTAATCTACAAAACTGGTATAACTGCTTTCTTTAATTGACTAATAGACATAGGAAATGTGAAAAGGATTATTCTTTATTCAGAGCCAAATATAACACTAAAGTCTTTTCAAGCTGTGCATTTAAGCAAAATATAATAATACAGGAGAGCTCTGATATCAGCAATGGATTATTCTGCCAAGGAGATGTTGGTCAGGGGATCAGAGCCCCCCCCCCAAAAAAAGGTAAAGGCTTCTTGCCTGTAAACTGGGATACCTGCAAGAAGAGAAGCGGTAAGACCCTGCTGTCAAAGACCTGATGCAAGTATGGGAACGATGTATTGAGACCGCACTTGCAGGTATACAGTTGGTCTCTGGAGTACCAGAGAGTGTTACCAAAGGCCACTAAACCAACAAAGTAAAAATTGGTCTCCTTGAGTCAAGCAAGACTCCTCCATCAGCATCAGCTACCCCTCACCTGCCTGGAAATGCTGTGCAGCAGTGGCAGCCACATGTCTGTATATCTCAAATCTAATTGGCTATTAGCTCTCTCCTTGGAGGAATAATTCACAGCTGATGCCACAAGCTTACATCCTCTAGTGGTTAGGAGAAGTTATAAGCCACAGTAAGACCTTGTCATCTTTTACAGAAAAAAATATAATTCATGGATTAGCATACCATCCAAACATCTATGTCTATACCAAAGTAACCTACCATAATAATTAGTACTGTTTAAATACCTATATATCTAATTGCTTGTGCTTCATTAGTAAGATTGAAAGGTTCTTCCTGGACAAACTGTCAACTCATGAAAGGAAACAGCCAGAACTGATCAGGGTCCAAAATGACATCTCCAGAGAAAGTAGACTATTTTGCTTCTCCTCTACCAGTACCCCTTTTCTAAGCCTAGGGAACAATCTGCAGAAGAGGGGGCATGGTAGAATGTAAGGGCTGTGATTGGGGTGAATGGTGAAACTACAGCAACATAGTCTGGACACTTATTTGATCAACATGATTGTACATATAAGTCTCTCCAGCTGGATGGTGGGAGACATGGGCTGTGTAGGTTTGGGCATAGCTGCTTGCAAATCGATTTTACATGAAGGATGCTTGTACTCCCAACTTATTTCTTATTGTTAAAAAAATTATTTTTAAATGACATCTCCAGAGAAAGTAGATTGTTTTGCTTCTCGCCCACTTGTGCTCCTTTTCTAAAGCCTAGGGAACAATCTCCAGAAGAGGGGGTGTGGTAGAATGTAAAGGCTGCAATTGGGGTAAATTATGAAACTACAGAAATATAGACTGGACTCTTATTTGATCAACATGATTGTACATACAAGCCCCTCCAGCTGGACAATGGGGGCCTCAGGCTGTATAAGTTTGGGCATAGCTGCTTGCAAATTGGTTTTACATGAAGGATGCTTGTATTCATTGCTTATTATTAAAAAATAAAAAATAAATAAATAAATAAAATATTCCAAATACAAATAAAATAGTTCATAAAGTACAGATAACTGTAAATAGAGGGGAAACATTAATTTTGTTCCTTTTTCCTAATTCTTGTTTCTTTATCTATTATATTTGTTCATATACTTAGGTATATGAACAAATATAATAGATAATAGTTTTGTGATAATAGTTTTGATGTGATCCAGGAGTTTCTTCTTTATTGGCAGCTCTTCCTCTCTCCTGAAGTCTGCTTTTCCTGTCTTCTACTCAGTCTCATCTACATCAGATCCTAGGAAGCCTTTCCTAGCAATGTGGGAATAATTGTGTGGCCCCCACATGCAGAAAATATGATGTTTGGCCAACAGGGGCTGTCTGTGAATGAAAGTTTCTAGAAAACTGCATCTTGAAACTGCACATTCTACAAAGGCTGATCTACTTACTTCAATGATTGTGGCAAGTTTGGAAGGTTGCAGGTTCAGAGCTTAATGACCATTCATCTTGGGCCATCTATAGCCCCCTAACTAACCACTCCTTACCCATCTTTGTTCTGACTTAACATTCTATGAGTAACTGATAAAAACCTTTTAGAATGCATTAACTTAGCAAATCATCAGCTTCCAGAGTAACTGATAAAAACCTTTTAGAATGCATTAACTTAGCAAATCATCAGCTTCCATCAAGCAAAAGCCATCAGAAAGCATCTGAGGCCTATATTGAGATTTCTCTTTTATCCACTTACTTAGTGTTTCTACCAGTGACTTGAAAATGGACTTGATTTATGACTTTACTTTGTTCTGTTAATGTAAAAACTTCAGGAAACCATTACCACATTGGAACAAGGAATTTGAGGAAACCTGAATTTGTGTTTCCAACATGTGGTCATTCGTATTTGGCTCCAGAATTAACAAGCTCTTACCCACTTTGAAGTGAGAGCTGTGCTTATGCTTCCACAGAGTTCAACCTCACTGTCCTTCCTGGACAATTTTACAGAATCAGCACAAAGAAAGGGAGAAAAGGGTTTCCCTAGTGGAGAAGGTCTCAACTGCCCCAGGCCATCATGTTCCAAGCATACATCAGCACCTTTGCATACACAAAAGTCTTACAGAGTGTTAAGTCTTAATGTGAGTGTTGGATAGATTATAAGCTTAGAGTTCCTTGTCATAAACCAAAAGTATTACAGGGTTTGAAAGACCAATATTTAGGAGTTGAGGAGATAATTTTTAAATTAAGTTTTGAGCCGGGCGTGGGGGCACACGCCTTTAATCCTAGCACTTGGGAGGCAGAGGCAAGCGGATCTTTGTGAGTTCAAGGCCAGCCTGGTCTACAGAGTGAGTTCCAGGATAGCTGGGGCTTCAGGGAAACCATGTCTCGAAAAGACTAATAATAATAATAATGTTTGCTGCCAGGCGTGGTGATTCACCTTTAATCCCAGCACTCGGGAGGCAGAAGCAGGAGGATCTCTTTGAGTCCAAAGCCAGCCTTGTCTACATAGCAAGCTCCAGGCCAGCTAGGACTAAAGGGAGAGCCTGTCTCAAAAATACCAAAATAATAATAATAATAATAATAATAATAATAACAAAATTAAATAAAGTTTGCTTCTTTTTTGTTTTTTGGTTTTTTTGTTTTGTTTTGTTTTGTTTTGAGATAGGGTCTCCCTGTAGTTCTGACTGTCCTAGAACTCGCTTTGTAGACCAGGCTGGCATTGAACTCACAGAGATCCACCTGCCTCTGCCTCCCAAGTGCTAGGACTAACAGTGTGCACCACCATGCCCGGCTAAAGTTTGCTTCTTAAAGACAGAAGAGAGGCGAGGTGAGGAGACTGTGGAAGGGAGAAGGAAGCACTCTTTTCCTGTGGGACAGAGAGGAGAAGCTAAGGCAGGAACACACTGAGATACAGAATGCAGTGGGGGTGACACTGCTGACCATGGCTGATACTTTCCTAGTCAGGACAAAAGCCACAGGACAAGCAGGTCAGGGATCTGAGCAGCACTGAGACAGTGGAAGGAGACCAAACAGAGCTGAGGATGACACACAGATCCCGGGACACGGAAGACCAACAGGGAGGCAAACCCAGCAGAGCACAGACAGGCTGCTCCAGGTGCTGTGGGAATGGGAGATCCACCAGGGCCAGAGCCGCCCTGGAGCTCCAGCCAGTGCTCCCCTCCCTGAGCTGAGGAGAGGTGAACTTTGACAACCTCCTCTTTCTGCTTTCTGATAAATGTGGTGTAATATATCTTTAATTAGTTCAAGGTTCAGGAGACCTAGCCCTGTTTTATGAGGGGACTCACAAGCACTCACACTACTGGTTTGTTCCTACGAGGTAGTGCGTAGGACTGGCCATCTGTTTTCTTCTCTTTAGGATACTCCCTACAGTTGAGTATTCACTCTTTTCTGTCTCCTCTTTTTTCCTCCTTCCCTGGTTTCTATCTTTGACCCCTGCTTCTGGATTCCTTCTGCCTTCCACAGGCAGTGCCTCCTCCACACTTCTGGGCTTCCTTTTCTGGAAGCAGCCTGCTTGCTCCATCATGGCCAGCACACAGCTCCTCAGGGAGCTGCAGGAAGATTTCAAATGCCCTATCTGCATGGAGATTCTGAAGGAGCCTGTCACCACCAACTGTGGACACAATTTCTGTCTGCGATGCATCAGTCAAGCTGGAGAAGCTTCAGAAAACTTTTTCCTCTGTCCCATCTGCAAGGCTGCTGTGAATAGACCATTCCAACCCAACAAGCTGCTGGAGAGTCTTGTGGAAAAAATCCAAGTTTCGGAAAAAAAAGAGCCAGAGGTGAAATGTGGGAAGCACAATGAGAAGTTCCTATATTTCTGTAAGGACGACAGAGAGTTTCTCTGTTCAGTGTGTTGTAACTCCAAGGCCCACAAATTTCATAATGTCAACCTGATAGAAGAAGGTGTGCAGAACTATGAGGTAAGTCCCTGGGCACATTTCTGCCCTCCTCAACAGAGCAGATCCTCTGGACACAGCAGCTGCTGCCTACTGCACTGGATTGGAACCTATTCCTCACTTCTTGCTCTTGAGTGAGCAGTTTGCATACAGGCTAGGTGGACTCCAGCAGCAGAGTTCTGGGAAATAGGAATCAAGAAAGGAGGAAGAATGGCTGGAATTTTAATTCTGGTATGGGTGAGATGATCCAGCAGGTCAAGGCAGGGGTCATAAAGCCTGAATTTGATTTCCAGTATCCACAATAGTGGAAGGAGAATGTGAGCTCTATCCCTGAGCCTCACAAAGTAGAAATAGAGAATCCAGCCCTGAACGGTGTCCTTGGACTTCCACACACACATACTATGGTACTCCCAACATGTATGCAAGCACATACAAAAATGTTAAATGTACTATATTTTAAGAATGCAAGTTTTTGGATGGGAGAGATGGCTCAGTATTTAAAAATTTAAAAGCACTGTCTAACAATTATCTATTCTGTAACTCCAGTTCCAGGGGAATTCAATGCCCTCTTCTGACTCGGTGAACATCATAAGATATAGGTGCACATACATACAAGCAGGAAATACACTTATACACATAAATGATAAATAAAATATTTTAAAGAAGGCAAATTTTGACCCAGAAGGTTCCACTTAACCTCAGGCTACCTCTGAGTTTACTCGGGACCTTCAAGGCATCTGTTTTCATCTCCCAGCCAAACACTGCACCTTACAGAGGAAGAACAGCAGACCTGGGACTTCTAGACAGTGCTGTCTTGCTTTGCCTTTTGTCAAACATACAAAACCTGTCTCTTAAAGATTTCAATAGGACAGATGAAGGCAAGTCGTTCCATGACAACAGCAAAGCCCCCTTCAACTTTGCTTAAGTCACTCAAGTTTCAGTTTTCTTCCCATAAGCCCATGCTCCTAGCATCTGAGAAAGAAGGGGGCTACTAAGGATGAAGTCAGCACCAGAGATGTTCTCTGGCTCTTTGAGGGGCAGAACTCTCCAAAGTGTCCTCTCCCTACAGAAGCAGATTCAGTCCCAGGTCTTGGAGCAGAAGGACAAGGAAGTAGTTGAAGAGAAGAAGCAAGGTGAAGGAACGATAGAGGGCTTCAAGGTAAGAAACATTTCTCCCATGTTCCTCAGAAGAAACATGTCTGCCAAAGCTCCTAGAATTCCTTATTACACTGAGCACAGATTAAGCCCTGCTGACAGAATGGCACAGGGCAGAGTGCACCAGCTGGAGAGGGAGGCAGTGCCAGGCAGGGTGTGTCTGGAATTCTTGCTGCTGTGGCAGAGGAGCAGGACTGCAGTTCTGCAACTGGGCTGTGGAGAGGAAGCACACCTGGTCTGAGAATCTTCATGCCCTGTAATTCCAGAGCTTCCTTTTTAAATGAAGAATTTTTTAATTTATTTCATTTTATGTGTATCAGTTTTTGCATTCATGCATGTAACTATATCAATGTACACACAACCCCCTGGAGGTCCAACTGGAGTTGCAGATGGTTGTTAGCCCCATGTGGGTTCTGAGAACTGAACCCACTTAACTACTGAGCCAACTCTTCACTTCCTCTCTTCCACCCTCAGGACCTTTCTAGAGACTCATTCCCCAGTTACAAAAGACAGATACTGGGGGTAGAGTGATGGCTCAGGTGTTAAGAGCATATACTGCTCTTCCAGAAGACATGAGTTCAAATTCCAGTAACCACAAGGCCTGGCAATGCAAACCCTTAATCTCAGCATGGGAGTCAGAGACAGGCAGATCTCTGTGAGTTTGAGGCCAGGTTGGTCTACATAGAGAGTTCCAGAACAGCTAAGGCTAAAGGAAGGCCCTGTCTTAATCAAGCAAGCAGGCAAACAAATGCAACAACAAATCCCATCAACATAAGGAGGTTGACTGTGGGTATTCTGTTTTGCAGAAGCACTTGGGAAGTCAGTTGGCAATCTCCAGACCTCAGGTCTGAGTCCTGCTGATTTCCTTCTTACTTTGTAGAACCTGCCTGGTGCCACTGTCTTTGATGCTTTGGGCAAAGCACTGTCACATTCCTGTAGTGATCTGGAGTATATGGTGTAAAATCCCATATGCCCCAAACCCCAGTCAGTCCATTATGAGTACCTCAGGTTGTGAAAATAAAGCTGAGTTATTCCTCCGTGGAATTCCTCCAGCCTCATTCTTGAGTCTGTCCTTTCCTTGTCATTTCCTTGTTCTTTCTCTCTTTCTTTCTTTCTCTCTCTGGGTATGTACTTCCTGTTCCCTCTCCCTCTCTACCAGGGCTAAAACCCAGATTCTTAACCAGCTGGCTGGGGCGATCTGGGAGCTTGTGGTCCTGGGAACTGTGAGCTCTGGTCAAACGGAGGAATAACATTGGAAAGGCTACAGTTCACAACTGCCTGTAACTCTAGCTCATGAGGAAACTGATGTCTCTAGCTTCCACAGGCAACTGGTCTCATGTGCACAAAACCATACATAGACATACACATAATTTAAAAATTATATATGCATATATATGGGGGGGGGAGTTGAGACATGGTCTCCCTGTAGCCCAAATTGGCCTGGATCTGCCTCTGCCTCCTGATTGTTGGGATTAAAGCATGAATCACCACATCTGGCTTAAAAATCTTTTTAAAAAAATTTGGGACACTGGGCTGCAGAGATGACTCAGTGGTTAAGAGAACTGGCAACACTTATAGAGGAGTAGAGTTCAGTTCCCGGAATTGCTATGGCTGCTGACGACCAATCATCTGAAACTTCAGCTCTAGGGCATTCAAAGCCCTCCTGTTCTCTAAAGGAGTTGTAGAATACGAATACTCTTATACATGCAGGTAAAACATTTATACACATAAAACAAAAATTAAAAATCTTGGGACATCATCAATACCTGTTTCTTTTGGGGTGTGTGTGTGTGTGTGTGTGTGTGTGTGTGTGTGTGTATGTGTGTGTAGCAAAGGAACACTCAATATGAAGGCAGTTAAGCTGGAAAGCTTTATGGAAATGTCTTTTATTGCTTTTGGATTTTTGTTGCTTTTTTCCCCCTTGTTGTTTGAGGCATGATCGTATGTAGCCCATCCAGACCTGGAACTTGTCATGTAGCCAAGGCTGATCTTGATCTTCTGATCCTCCTCCTCCCTCATGCATGAGTTCTGGTATTACAGGCCTGGGAAAGTAGGCCTGGTGTGTGCAGTCCTGAGGAGGAGACCAGAGCTTCATGTCTGCTGAGCAAACACTACGAGTGGAACTACATCCTCATCCAGCATTTGGACAGTGTTTGCTTTTTGAGAAAGGGGCTCAAGTATCCCAGGAGGGCCTTGAGATAAGTCACTGGTTGTGTCCTGTTGATCCTACTGGCCCACCTCCCAAGGGCTGAGATTACTTAGGTGTGCTCCAGGACATCTGGCTGACATGTGAGTCTCAGATACACAGGCCCTAGGAAGTAAAAATGGCCAACATCTTTCAGCCTAAATCTGTTAATAAGAAAATGCTATGAAATACAACCTCCTCCTTTCTCCTCAGGACAGGATGGCATTGTTCTGTACTGGTCTCAGTGTAAGCTTTAAAATACACTTAAAAAGTAAATGTTGGATGAAAATAGGCTTAGAGGACCCTCCTGGTATGCACCTCATCTATGTGGCCCTGCCCTTGCCCACAGGCTCAGGTGCATCAAGAGAGACTAAAGACCCAAGAGGAATTCAAGCGCCTGAGGAAGAACCTGGAGGAGGAAGAGAGTTTCCTTCTGGCCAGGAAGAAGAACCTGGAGGAAGAAGAGAGTTTCCTTCTGGCCAGGAGGAAGAGTCTGGAGGAGGATGAGAATTTACTTCTGGCCAGGTGGAAGAACCTGGAGGAAGAAGAGAGATTCCTTCTGGCCAGGCAGAAGAACCTGGAGGGGGAAGCCAGTTTCCTCCTGGGCAGGCTGCTCTGGCTGGAGCAGGAAGGAGACAAGCTGGAGGAACAGTATAACATTGTGACTGCAGAGCAGCTGAGCTCCTCCAGGAAGCTCACTATGTCCCCAAGGGGCAAGCAGCAAATGCCAACCAGGGACCTACTGGAGGTGAGTCCTTCGGAGCAGATGTGCAGACAGGTACCACTCACCCCAGTGTCAGGACAGAGTGTGGGCAACATGGCAGAAAGCCTGATATTGCTGGGATCCGACCTTTGACACACTGCTGTCCAACTGAATCTGTCAGATGATGAGCCTGCCCTTTTAAGATCTGTAACTCTAAGAGCAGAGATCTCACAGCCTGAAGGAATCAGACCCATGCAGGTCATTTTCTGGGACCGAGAGTTCAGAAGCTATGCTGTGATGTAGCCTAATAGCTCTTGATTTTTTATTTTTCTTTGTTTATTTTTAAGGGATTCTACAATATAGGAGCACAGTTGTTTTCAGATCACATTAACACTGCTCAGTTTGCCATACAATTAGGTAATTGGAGCTAGCATCCACAGATGAGGGATACCATTCGCCATTAGTTTTTCTGGGACTGTGTTACTTCACTCAGCATGATACCTTCTAGCTCCAACCATTTACCTGCAATGATGTCATCTTTCTTTACTGCTGCATAGAACTCTATTGTGTAGATGTACCACATTTTCTCTATCCACTCCTCAGTTGAGGAGTACTTGGGTTGATTCCAGCTCTTTGCTATTGTGAAGAGAGATGCAATAAACATGGCTGTGCATGTATCTCTGCAGTAAGATGACTCTTGTGGGTACATACCCAAGAGTGGTATGGCTGGGTCAGGTGCCAAGTTCATTCCAAGTCTTCCAAGGGTTCTCCACACTGCTTTCCATAATGGCTGTACCAATTTACATTCCCACCAGCAGATGCATGAGTGTTCCTCTTTCCCCACAACCTCGCCAGCACTTGGTATCATTTGTTTTCTTGATCTAGTCTTATTTGAGTGAGATGGTATCTTAGAGTAGTTTTGATTTGCATTTCCTTAATTATTAGCGATGTTAAGCACATTTTTGAGCACTTTTTAAGATGTTTTTCAGCCATCTCTAATTCCTCATATGAAGTCTCTGTTCAGCTCTTTGCTCCATCTTTTGAGTGGGTCATTTGTTTGTCTTTCTTTGTTTTCTGAGTAGTTTATATATTCTGGAGATCAATGCTTTGTCAGATGTTTCTGCAGTAAAGGTTTCCTCCCACTCTGTGGGTTTTCTCTTCACCTCCTTGACTGTTTCTTCTGATGTACAGAAGCTTTTGAGTTTACTGAGGTCCCATTTATCAATTGTCGACCTTAATTCTTGCACAGCTGCTGTCTGATTTAGGAAGTCTTTTCCTATGCCTACTTTTTCTTCTATTGCCTTCAGAGTTTGGGGTTTCACATTGAGATCTCTGATCCATCTGGAGTTGACTTTTGTACATGGCAAGAGGTAGGGGTTTAATTTCATTCTTCTACAAGTGGTGATACAGTTTTGCCAACACCACTTGCTGAAGATGCTGTCTTTCCTCCATTGTGTCTTCTTGGCTCCCTTGTCAAATATGAGGTGGCTGAAATTGTTTGTGTTCAAGTTTGGATCTTCAGTTTTGTTCCATTGGTCAAGAAGTCTGATTTTGTGCCAGTACCAAGCTGTTTTTATGACTATAGCCCTGTAGTATAGTTTAAAGTCTGGTATAGAGATTCCCCCCCACACACACACCTTGTATTGCTCTTTTCACTCAGGTTTGCTTTGGCTATTCAGGGTGTTTTGTTTTTCCAAATGAAATTAAATTAAATTCCAAGTCTGTGAAGAAACTCTTTGGGATTTTAATTGGGATTGCATTAAATCTATACAAGAGTTTGGGTAGAATGGACATTTTTACTTTATTAATTTTCCCAAACCATGAGCATAGGAGGTTTTTCCATCTTCTGATGTCTTCTTCAATTTCCTTCTTCAGGAGTTTAAAAAAAATTTGTAGATATCTTTGATGTCTTTGGTTAGGTTTGTTCCTAGGTATTTTATTGTTTATGAGGCTATTGTGAGTGGGAAGGTCTCCTTGTATTCCTTCTTCAGTTGCTTGTTGTTGGTGAAAAGAAAGACTACTGATTTTTCTCAGTTAATTTTGTATCCTGTCACTTTACTGAAACTCTTAATTGTTTCTAGGAGTTTTATGTTGGAGTTTTTAGCATCCCTTAAGTAAACAATCATATCATCAGCAAAAAGGATAGCTTGACTTCCTTTTTTCCGATTAGTACTCCTTTAATTTCCTTTTCTTCCCTTATTGCCCTAGCAAGGGTTTCAAGCACTATACTAAAGAGGAGTGGTGACAGGCGGCAGCCTTGCCGAGTTCTTACCTTTCAAGGGAATGCTTTTGTCATTTCCCCATTTAGGATGATATTGGTTGTGGGTTTCCTGTATATGGCTTTGATTACATTGAGGAATGATCCCTCCAATCCAATTCCCCCTAAGACTTTAAGCATGAAGGGATGCTGGATTTAGTCAAAGGCTTTTTCTGCATCAATTGAGATGATGGCATGGTTTTTGTCTTACAGTCCATTTATATGTTTGATGATGTTTATTGATTTTCATATGTTGAACCATCCCTGCACCTCTAGTATGAATCCAACGTGGTCATGATGGATGATCTTCTTCATGTGGTCTGTATGTAGTTTGCAAGTATTTTGTTGAGGATTTTTGCTTCTGTGTTCATTAATGAGATAGGTCTATAGTTCTCATTTTTGTTTGTATCTTTGCCTGGTTTTGGTATTAGATTGATGCTGGCTTCAAAGAATGAATTTGGGAATTCCCTCTGTATCCTTCTAAACAATTTGAGTAGTAATGGTTGTAAGTCTTTTTGAAATGTTTTATAGAATTCTGCCATGAAACCACCTGGGCCTGGGCTTTTTTTTAGGTGGGAGGTTTCTTATTACAACTTTAATTTCTTCATATATTATGGATCTGTTTAAGCTGTCAATCTCTTCTTGGTTGAGCTTTGGTGATTCCTAGGATTTCAGATATTCATCCATTTCTCCTAGGTTTTCAAACTTAGTAGAGTATAGGTTTTTGAAGTATGCCCATATGACTGTCTGGATCTTTTTATTTTCTGTTGTGATATTTCCCTTTTCATCACAGATTCTATTGATTTGGAGTTGACAGCTCCTAATTTATGGTACTTGGCTTCTATGTGGTCTTTGTCACCTAAAACCAAATTCATGTGATGTGGAACTGCTCCTACTCCTGAAAGGATATAAAGGAAGTTTTTCTTTGTCTGGCAGTTTCTCGGGCTCTCCTCTCCTCCTTCCATCTCATACTCCTCCCTCCAACTCTCAAAAATTATCCTGTCCATGCTGACTTTCTCTTGCTCTCTCTTCCTTCTAAGTTCAGCTATCCCTTTTGATGAAGATCCTGCAGGTTTTAAAGGGAAGCTTCTCCTTCCATCTAAGCCCCATCTATCATGTGTCTGCTGTGGCCTGCTGCTCCTAATGTTCTCTGCCCCAAGGCCCAGTCATGGCTCCAGTGCTTACAATGTTCTTCCTCTGATAAGCTTCATCTGTGAATGGAAATTTTGTGTTAGCTCCTTTCCTGAAACAGTTCTCCAACCACCACTCACCTTTAGCTCACAAAAGCCCTTTGTGGTAATCCTGGAGCCCCTAATTATGCCTGACATGCCTCATAGCTTGTTAGGAAGGTCCACTCTAAGAGCATTCAGTGCTCTTAACCTCTGAGCCATCTCTCCAATCCCCCAAAAAGCTATATTCATATCACCAACAGTGTTCTTATATAATGTCTTTGTAAGCTTAGGCCATTTGAAGTTTCCTTTGTTTTACTTACTGGATGGATTCCTTGAAATGTAACCCTGTGATGCTCAGAGATGTTTTGTTGCTCTGTGATGTTCTCTCTACTCTGAGATGTAAAGTCTTGAAGCTCTGTGATACTTTCTACTTACTGTGTCTGATTGTTGATAAAGATATAAAACTAAAAGAATGGAAAATTCACTAGATGGTTTCATGCGGCACCTGGTGCCATTAGTCCAAGAAAGTATAGATCAAACGTTAGAAATCTAGACTTCGGCTGATATCTGATCTTGTAAACCAAAATGACCATCTGACCTGTTTCTGGCACAATTAGCCTAGCTTAGTTATAGACCAAAACATGCCCGATGTCCTGACCCACATATGGGATATCTGCTTTGAATACTATCTTCGCCCCATGAACTCAGGAAGGAATTTCCTGAAATAACATACCCCATCATGAAAAAGAAACATAGGGTCCAGTGCTAAGCTTGAATGATGACATCTAACAGTCATTGTTGCTTCTGGAACCCTCATGCATGAGTAGGGAATAAAGGAGCTTTCCACTCTCTCCTGGGTGAATGCTTGGTCTCTTTGCTGTGAGAAGAAATTTTCCATAATACTATCTCAAAGCAAAACAGAAAATAAAGTGAACAACACAGAATTTAGGTCATGATGTTTGATATTTGGTTTGTTTTTCCAGACAGGATCTCATGTAGCCCAGGTTGGCCTTTAACTTTCTACATAGACAAGGCTGCCTCAAACTCACACAGACCCAGCTGCCTCTCCCTCTTTAATGCTGGGTCTAAATGCATGTGGCACCATGCCCGGACAGATAAAAGGAATTTTGCTAAAACATTTTATGTAACCCAGTATTCTATAATATAATCTTTTCAGCCTGTTTAGACACATTGATGAGCTCTTTCCTAGTCTGGAGTGTTTCTTGGTTGTTGGTCTTTGGACTATAGTATATATTTTACATATCTCAATGCAGATGCTAAATCCTTAGTCCTTGAGATAAAATGTAGTCCTATTGAATAAATAAAGCATATTTAACTGAGAGTTACAATGTTCGTTTTTTTAATTGAGATTTAAAATTGTGAAAATTTAAATTTTAGGCTTACATGATTTTAGTCTCCTATATCTTAGTACTCAAGAGGCAGAGGCAGGAGGATCAGGAGTTCAAGGCCAGCCTTGCTACACTGAGAATTTGAGCCATCTGAGCAACAGGAGCCATCTGAGCTACTCTGTCTCTGAAACAAAAACAAAGGAAAAAAAGAAAGAAAGAAAGAAAGAAAGAAAGAAAGAAAGAAAGAAAGAAAGAAAGAAAGAAAGAAAGAAAGAAAGAAAGAAAGAAAGAAAGAAAGAGATAAAAGGAAGGAAGAAAAAAACCCTAAGGACAGCAAGTCCCAGATTCAGGGATTTGTACACACACACTTCTTGTGTGTCTTTACTTTAAAAAGTGCCATGCAAACCATCCCACCCACCTCCTGACCTGCCCACAGAGCTCCCTGGATCCATCTTAGGGGCAAAGCTTATCCTCAGAATGTTACTCTTCTCTCCTCACTCAATTCTTCTTGAGGTCAAACCACTGTTTATCTACTACTAAACTCAGTGCTTTTGGAGATCTCAAGCATAGCCAGGTGGATGGAGAGAGAATGAAAAGTGAAGTGTTCTCAGCCAGCAGGGTCTGACTCTTGGTGCTTATGACTCCGGCAGCTCTGAGGCTATGTTTTCTTTCTCTTCTAGGATATGGGAGTCACCTTGAACAGGTATGATGGGCAACCCAAGGGCACGGTGTTTTCTGATTCATTCACACATGTAACATTAAACATGCATGGAAACACACTGCATCCTCCCCACATCTCTTCCATATATTAACTATAATCTGTTTAGGCAGAAGGGATGGCCTAGCTGTGCACAGGAGCACATGGCCAGATGGGTAAAGAGAAAAGCTCTTTTCTCAAGCTTCCAGGCTTTCAACAGTCTCTTCTTTCCTAAGGCCCCTTGCATGCTCCTCTTGCTCAGCTGGGTGGGTCATGGGTCCTTACTCTCTGCCTCTCATCTTTTCCCCATTTCCTCCATCTCCATCTTCATCTCCATATCTCTTGATGTCCCCCTCACTCACCCAACAGCTCTAGTCCTGGCCTCCTGGCACCCAGCTCTCTTGCCCTACATTGTTTTCTCTCAGTCTCATTCCACCCACCCAAATTAGAGGTCCTTTCTCTCCTCTTCATTCTAGGAACTCACCATCCATCTCACAAAGTCTTCACAGAAGTCAAGGATTTCAATTTACCAAACCAACCCCAGTTCCTGTGGTCCTGGAAAAGAGAATCAATGAAGCAATACCAAGACATAAGTCCACCATGGAAAACATGAACAAACTCACAGGTGAGGAAACAGCTGTGTCACCTTCTGGGCTCACCTATCTCTGTGTATTTTCCCCATCACCCAACAAGACTGGCTGAACACATATGCCAGTAGTTATCCCAGAGGCCCAGTAATGCCAGGCTGCCTCATGAGTACTTTCAAAGCATTGTCATCCAGGCATCTCTCACTCTGCTATAGCAGAGTTTTTGAGTTGTGTGTGGTACTGAGGTTGGAACCCAGGGCTTTGTCCACTCAAGACAAGCCTCTACCAATTTAGCTACATCCCCAACCCTGGAGCATCTTTTGTGGCAGCATCATTTAGTGAGTCAGGCACTGGATGAGTGCTGTCATTTTAGTAGATTCTGGGCACAGGGGTGTTGCTAAAATTCATTCTGAGTGGTACAAACAATGTCCCATTTCCTCCTTTCTTGTTCCCTATGACAAAATGAGGTTACAGAGCAGTGGATGAGGGTCTACTTACAGGTGTCGGGGTGCTCCCTCTGCTAAGGCTGCAGTGGAAAGTTTCCATCCAAGCAGGAATGGAGACTTTCCCACAGACTTGCCAAAAATGTCAGGAGACAGAGCCTCCCTGTGCCTTCCTCCACATATGCTCTTACTTCATCTCCCATGTGCAACTAGGGCTGAATTATTGGTTGGAAGGTTTGGCTGACTCTTCCGGCCTCTCATTTCTTATGGAGAATTAACAGTCAAGTTTGAGATGATCCTAGGCAAGTGATGTAACCAACTTGAGAAGAAGGCATCTGTCCATTGATTGGTGGTCAGAGCACAGTCCTGTGCAACCCTCCACCCCTTCCTCCAGTTCTTACATACTTTCCACCATCCTCTTCTGAAAGATTCCCTGAGACTTAGAGTGGGTGACACAGATGTAAGTCAATCTTACTCCTACTGTGGTGAGATGCTGAACCCTTGGGCCTTTTCATTACCTGTTTCTAAGACGTGGCTACTGGCCCATATCAGAGGCTTTCCTCCTACTATAAAAACACAAATGAAGGAAGCAGGAACATCTAAATGGACATTTATTACTATAATAAACTAACCTATGGGCATAAAACAAATGCTTGGAAGGCACTTTAGCAGGTTCATCATATCCATCAAACAGAACAATTGCAGTGGCCTATAACTTCCCTGGTGTCAGGGTTTGCCTGGCTTGCAGTACCAGATGTGCCTTCCTCCCCAAGGAGTGGGGCTTAACACCAATTGGAATGTTGTCAGTTGTTCATAAACTACTGGCACCACTGTCACACCATCAGGCACAGATTGCTTGGCATGTCTATCGTGCAGCACACAGGATCTGTCTTTAAACAGAAGTGTATGGAACAATACCTCCCCCTCAGCTAACTGCGTTACTGCCCTGTGGCACTAAGAAAGCCAGACATTCAGCGGCAGGGATTTGCTAGCTTGTCTCAGTCTGATTTCTCCTTCTCATCCTCACATGATGCAGTGTCTTCAGCAATAGGGTCTTACTGGCTACATCAGGTGTGCAACCATTAGTGGCAATACCCCTTACCATTTTGGTGGACTTCCAATACCTACCTAGCCAGAAGCTCAAAGGGGGGCAATCCAGCCCTGAAACTGACATTTAATTTAGCAATAGTACAATATTTTGGAGCCTCTATTTCTTATTTTCATAAGACATCTGTTTACTCTTTGGCATCTATAGGCCCAGGCTATGTAGACTTTTCCCAACCATCCTGGTGATTTCACTTGTGTCTTACCCTACCATAAAGCTCCCAAGAATTTCGCAGCTATGCCTGGCTTTTGTACCTTTCATGAATTTATTTTCTATCCTTGTTTCTTTAGGTGTATTTGATATCTCTCAAATGGGTTCCACATCTACAAAACCCTAAGAAGCTAACACTAAGTAATAAATCAAACATAAACAAGGTCTAACACAGCATGGAAAATTTTTCTACATTTGTATAAATTGTTTTTTCAACAGATCCATGTTTGATACAATAGCATGGATAAAAGGCAGCAAGTTAGTAGGGACTTTACTATCTTCAGTCATTTTGTGGAGACATCTGTGTCCTGAAGTTTTCCATGGAGCCTCCCTAGATTTCTTCATCCTTGATAAACTCATTGGAGCTAGCACCAGCTGCCTGGCCCTGAACAAAGGCCAAAGAAGAATAGGATCCCTCTTGCCTCTGCTGAACCTGTTGGTTCCCAGGGTCAGGCAGTCCTGGGGTCTGACACCTGGCTGCTGGGGGAGGCCCTGGCTGAGCAAATTGTCCCCAACCCTTGCATAACCTTTTCAGGAGAACAATGGACCCTGCATAATATGGCAATGGTAATTATCCACCCCTGGGACAGTTTTATCTTCCATATGCCTTTTTTGGGGGTCTTCCTGGGGTTTTAAAGTTTTCCAGAAGCTCCTTAGCACAGAATTCGGCTTCTTCTCAATTTTTTCTTTAGGAACTTGGGCTCAACACAAATCTTGCCACATTTGCCTTTGAGTAACCCAAACACCTCTTTCTCTGCTTTGTCTTTTTCTATAGCTTTTAGGTTGCTCTACTATTTTACATACACACTTTACATGCTGGTCTAAGTCACTTAGATCTTTCAAAGTCTCTCCTACTTCATAAGGATCCTGACCCCATCAGGGACTCAGGAAAGACACTAAAGCTCCATACCAATCTTGAAATCACTGAACTTCTTCTTTAAATCTCTGGTGAACATAACCCTATTGGTTCAGTGAATTCAGCATCATGCACTGCTTTCCTTATATCTATCTCTTTCAGTAGTGCCTGTCTCACCTCTATTATTCTCCAGCCCCTGATATCCATGGAAACATCCGCTGAAGATGACCAAATATCTCTAATGGCTCATACAACATAGCCTATGAGGGACTGCTTCTCCTTGTGCTGCCTCAGGTTATACAGACTGTGTCTCCAAGAGGGATGGAAGGTCATATTGTTCAGCTTCTCTGCTTTCGCAGCACTTAAATGAATTCCATCTTCCCCCATCTCCCACATCCTCACAAACCAGGTGGTGAGGAGCTCCTTCACTATTTTTGTGAAAGCCTTCCCTAGCTCCAACATCTTCAGTGCTCAGTAGTTTCTCACACTGGACCAATGTTAAGGCATCCATCAGCATGTCAAAACATTGGTTTTTCCTTTCTTTGTATTAATGGTCAATCCAGGGGGGCCATATTCAGCTTACTCTAGGTTGCTCCTTCTCCCATGGGTTCTAGGTGTTTGGATCCCAGGATAATCCTTCTATTATCTATCCCATCTGGGCTCTTTTCCTTCTGGCCCCTGCCATAAAAAATTGTAGACTAACACCTCCATCTCTTTTTCTCTTCTATGCAATTTACTGGCCAGATCAGAGGCCAGCTTCATATCCTTTTATCCCTCCAGTTCCTTCCTTACACCTTCAGTCTCCCTCTGGGCTACCACGTCCACCTGGGACAGATTCCTTATTACAGAAAGCAGCTTGTTATTCCCAGTGTGCCACTCCCAGGGTTTGTAATGCTGGTCTAGACCTTTGGCTCTTCTTAAAGCATCTCCATACTCCCGTGGCAGACCCCACTGGTAAAGGAGGTGTGACACTCTATTCCACCTACAAGAGGACTGCCATGCTGGGATTTCCCCAGCTGACATCTTTTACTTAGATGGCTTCACCTTAGTTACGCATCTTACAATCTACTGCATGGTCCATGCTACTGGCACCACCCCCACTATCCCCATGGGACCAGTCCACTATGTCAACACTTCCTCTGCCAACACTCTTCTCTCACCCAGCTTCCCTTCTGTTGATGGTCTCCTTCCACATGTAAAAGACATCACCTTTGCTTTTCCCAAACTCATCCTCTGTTTTATAGTATCCTGCTAAACTATGCAAATTCTAGTTAAAATTCCTTCTGGGAGGCATGAACAACTTTTGCCCCCCTCCTCCATTGGTTTGTATGACAAATTGAGGTATAATTTTGCCAAAATGCAGTCTGGGGAAATTAATGAACTTATTAGGCTTACTTGAAAAGCAGAGGGTTTACTTACAGGAGTGTGGGTGCTCCCTCCCCTAAGGCTGCACTGGCAAGTCTCCATCCTGAAAAATGACAAGGGAGGGAGCATCCTATACCATCCTCCACTTATACTCTTAGTCCTTCCCCACATGATACTAGGGCCAAATGGTCAATAAGGAGGTATGGCACCTCCTTTCTCGTAGAGCATTAAGAGTCAAGTTTGAGATGACTCTAGGAAAGCTGGTGCAACCAAGCTTGGGAAGAATGTTTTTGTACCTAACTTTGTAGTCAGAGGACAGTCCTATGAACAAGAGACCACTGGGCACTAGAACATTGCATTCACATCTGCTTTAGGTGAGGAATGCACATGGACTACGCAAGCCCTCGGATGAAAATAGAACATAAAATACAGCAATGAGAACAAAACATATAGTGTCTAAATATATGATGGCATACACCTTAACTCCCAGTCCTAAGAAGGGAGGTGTAGGCAGATGTGAATTCAAAGCCTGTTTCATCTACATAGTGAGATTCAGTTCACCAGCGTAGTGAGGCATTTACATATATATATAATTATATATATCTATATCTATATCTTTTCCATTTTTTAAAGCATCTCACCACGTTGCTAGGTTCTCTCTTTACCAGTGAGTTTAAATGAACCCCCTCTTTAGCTCCCTGAGTATTTGGGTCTCCAGGCTTCAAGCATTGTTCCCAACTAGAAGTAAATTTTGATTCCCCATACTTAAATGACAATATTTGGAAAAACAGAGCTAAGGAAAATATGTCATCAAAATTTTCAGGGTGTGGTGGCACATGTCTTTAGTTCCCTCATTCAAGAGGCAGAGGCAGGTGGATGTCTATGATTTGGAGGCCAGATGGATTTCAGAGTAAGTTCTGCACTAGCCAGTGCTCCACAGTGAGATTCTGTCCCAACAACGAAAAAATAAATTTAATCTTACATTTTTCCTTTTGAGATATCAACTTAGTGTGGGTAACTAATGTTGGCCTGAAATTTACCTTGCAGTGTGAATGAGCCTAAATCTTGTCATTCTCCTGCTTCAGCTTCCATATCACATCATGTTCTGTTCCTGTTTTATATTTTCTCAATGGCTGCTAGGAAGCTTGATGTGGTGGCACACACCTTTAATCCTAGCAATTTTGAGGCAAAGAAGGTGAATCTCTGGAGATGGAAGCTAGAGTGTCCTACATAGGGAGTTCCAGGCCAGGCCAGCTGGGGCTAAAAGGAGACCCTATAAAAAAAAAAGCAAACAAATAAGCAAATAAACCAACCAACTAAACAAACAAAAACAATTCCAGTACAGCTTGAAGAAAGAGACCAAGGAAATCTGTGAGACTCTGGGCTGCTTCCTTCCTTCATTCCTTCCTTCCCTACCTCCTTTCATTCCTTTTTCTTTCTTATTCTCTCTCTCATTTTCTGTGTGTTTGTTTTCTGTATGTAGTGTGCTTAACATGTGTCTGTATAATGTGTTCATGTGTGTTCATGGGTATATGTGTTTTCATGTGTGTGTGCATGTGCATGTGTCTATGTGTGTGTATGCATGGAGGACAGGGGTACACATTGTGCATCTTTTTCTATAGCTCAGCACCTTACTTTTTGACACAGAGTCTCACTGAACCTTAGACCCACTGGTTTGTCTCCACTGTCCATCCACTCCTCTCTGCCTACCCAGCCCTGTGGCTACAGGTGTGCCAGCCCCATACCCAGCTTTTTCTGTGGGAGCTGGAGATTAAAACTCAGTTCCTCATGTTTGCACAACCAAGTTGTCTCCCTGTCCTTTTTGGTGTGTTTTGAGGCAGCATCTCACCATATTGCCCAGGGTCTCTGTTGCTTATGATCTCAAATGACCACTCTCTTTAGCATTCTGAGTAGATGGGTCTCCAGGCCTCAAGCACTGTTCCCAAATAGAAGAAAATTTTGATTCTCCTTACTTAAATGACAATATTTTGGAATTAAAGAGCTAAAGAAAATATGTCATTAAAATTTGCAGGGTGTGGTGGCACATGCCTTTAGTTCCCTCATTCAGAAGGCAGATGCAGGTGGATATCTATGAGCTAGAGGCCAGCCTGAATAAGGAGTTCAGGGCTGGCCAGTATTCCATGGTGAGAGCTTGTCTTAACAAAAAGCCAATTTAATATTATTTATTTTCTCTGAGACATTGGCCAGGTGTATGTAGCTCATGTTGTCCTGGAATTTACTTTGTAGTGTACACTGGCCTAAAACTTATCATTATCCTGCTTTAGCTTCCTGATGACCTCATGTTCTGTTCATGTTTTATATTTTCTTTCTTTCTTTCTTTCTTTCTTCTTCCTCCTCCTCCTTCTCCTCCTCCTCTTCCTCCTCCTCCTCCTCCTCCTCCTCTTCCTCCTCCTCCTTATTCTTATTCTTATTCTTACTCTTGTCTTTCTGAGACAGGGTCCTCCTGTAGCCCCATGTGTCCTGCTTCTGCCTTCCCAGTGCTGGGACAAAAGGTGTGTGCCACCATGCCTGGCTATGTTTTATATTTTCTAAATGGCCACTAGGGAGCTTGATGTGGTGGCACAGGCACACACTTTTAATTTTAGTACTTGGGAGGCAGAGGAAGGTGAATCTCTGGAGATCTAGACCAGCCTAGCTTACATAGGGGGTTCCAGGCCAGGACAGCTGGGGTTAAAAGGAGACCTTATCTCAAGAAGACCAAACTAACTAACTAGCTAACTAACTAACTAACTAACTAAACAACTAAAATCAGTGTTCACATCTGAAGCCCCACTGCATTTCTTCTGGACAGAGCTGCTCTGGAGTGTTACTGTAGGGCAGTATATGGACTGCCCCCCATGTCTGCAGAATTCCAGCCCCCTCTTCCACAGTATCTGAAATCAGTGCCTTGGTGTGGTGAAGGTCTCTCAGTTAACCCCTAGAACTCTCTCATTTTCCTTTATGCTCTACATGTAGGAAACCTTGAGGCTGATGAGAAAAAAGATAAAAGCAGACACCAGGACAGCTTGGAGGAGAAGGACATAGAGATATGTGAGTCCCTGGGCTGCTTCCACTGCTTGGAAACTGTGAGACATGCAAAGGGAAGATTCTCCTCTTAAGGGTATAGGGGTGTTCTGTATATGAAGAATAGATTTATAGGATATGTTTTATAATGTTAAATTCAGCTAATCATCACATTGTGATATCCCTCAGTGGAAAATTATTCAAAATTAACCTCACTTGAAAAATTGACTTCTTCATTGAACAAGGCACAGGTAGAGGCAGCTCAGTCTGGTCTAAGCAGACATACTGGGCCCAACCATTTCACACAGCTGAGGACTGGGCACTCTATATGATACCATCTGTGATTATATCATCAGAGATGATCTGTTACCAGAGACCCTGACCTCTGGCAGCCCCACTAAGCCAGGCTCCACCAACCTTCCTTAGTAAACCAGTTAAAGAGACAAGTCATAGTTAAAGGTGCAGCATGGAGTTGTACTGAATTTGTTTGGAAGAAGAGCAAAGGGGTGCACTGACCCACAAGTTGCTCTCTGGAGTTATGACACAGGCTTCAGTTTTAAATAGAGGCTGGAGACTTGAGTGCACAGAGCTTAGATTGGGGATTTCCCAGGACCACTTGAAGCACAGGTAGGAGCTGGGCGCTTCAGCCACGTGGATTGTTGGATAATTCTTTCTTTTTTTTTTTTTTTTTGCTTTTTCGAGACACGGTCTCTCCCTGTAGCCCCAGCTGTCTTGGAACTCACTCTGTAGACAGGCTGGCCTTGAACTCACAAAGATCCACCTGCCTCTACCTCCCGAGTGCTAGGATTAAAGGCGTGAGCCACCACGCCCGGCATGGATAATTCTATCTCTGGGTTGTTGGATAATTGTTTCCCTGGTCTGTTGGATAATCAAATCACTGTCTTGTGGGGGTGGAGTCTCCCTGCTAGCTGGTATAAGAGGTGGGCCTGTTGCCACTGTGAGATGTGAAAGCACAGAGCTTACATCCGGGATTTCCCAGGACCACCTAGCGGGGCATATCCTCCCCCAACACCCCCCTCCCAGGCAACTGGAATTGCTGAGGGAGTGTCCAAGTGGATTCTTTGGAGAACCTTCAGAACAGAAAGAGAAGAGTGAGTTAGACTTCCAATATATAAACAAAATTGAAAGCCTAAAACTTAGACAAGTCAACACTCTATAAACAAGGAGAAAACCAATGAAGGCATCTGAAGGAGGCAAGCAAAGCAAGCTTTCAACACTGTGAAGAGGCATTTGGGATTCACATTGGAATACAGGCAAAGAGAAACTCACATGCCAGGGACACGAGGAAGGAACAACATGGGAAAGGTGTAGGATAATTCCACGCCAAACTCTACCAACCCTGTGGGAGATTCCTACAGTGGGATATGCCAGGGGATGGCTCAGGACACAGATCATAGAGGAAAAATTGCAGATATATTCAAACAAATCAAAGAATATAAAGAACAAGTCAGAGAACTAAGGAGAGAGAATGAAAAACTAAAACTCAAGAAGGACCTAGAGGGAGAGACTGACAAACACTGGAAGGAAGTGCAAACACTGAAAAAGGAAACCAACCACGAAGCAAGAAACTACAGGAAGAGACTGAGAAACTCCAAAAGGAAGTTGAAATACTAAAGAAATCACAAGATGAAATGAAAAAGGAAATCGAATACTCATCCAATCAAGAGGAAAGGAATGAAAAAAAGCCTCAGAAGCAGAATGGAGGAAGCAGAACAAAGAATATCAGATCTGGAAGATAACACAGAACAACTAAAAACCTCAAGTAAAGATTATGAAAAAATTTTTAAATACACAAAAGTGGAACAATCAGGAATTGTGGGACACTATGCAAAGATCAAACCTCTACATCATAGGAATAGAGGAAAGAGAAAAATCTCAAGAAAAATCTCCAAACAGACAAGATCAGAATAGAAACTCCTCACACCATATCATAGTTAAAACACTAGACACCCAAAACAAAGACAAAATTCTGAAAGCCACAAGAGAAAAACAACAAGTTACATATAATGGGAAACCTATCAGAATTGCAGCTGACTTCTCAGTGCAAACTATGAAAACAAGAACAACGTGGAGCAAAGCATTCCCAGTGTTAAAGGACTATAGATGCCAACCCTGGTCACTATACCCAGCAAAAATGTTGATTATCATTGAAGGAAAGAGAAAAAAATCTTCCATGATATATACAATATGATAGAATACATGTCCAGAAAACCAACCCTTCACAGAATACTTGAAGCAATTCAAAGGACAGAAGAATGTAGCAACTATGTCCAGGCACCTATAAAGAGAAATTAATAAAAGCATAACTGCAGAAGTAGAAACCTAGACCAGAAATGCAAATGGATAATAAGGTAAAAGGAAGCAAAACAAACCTATCAGTTTTAACCTTAAATATTAATGGACTAAATTCCCCAATGAAAAGACATAGACTGGGAGAATCGATTAGGAAACAGAACCCATCTATATGCTGTCTACAAGAAATCCATCTTACCCTCAAGGACAGGCACCACCTTAAAGTGAAAGGATGGAAAAAAATATTCCAAGCAAATGGTACCAAAAAGAAAGCAGGTGTTGCTATATTAATATCAGACAAAATAGACTTCAAAGTAAAAAAAAAAAAATCAGAAGAGATAAAGAAGGCCATTACATCTTTATCTAAGGAACAATTCACCATTAAGATGACACGATCGTGAATATATATGCGCCAATCTCTGGTGCACCAAACTTTATAAAGACAATTCTCCAGGACCTCAAGGCACATAATAACCCCAGCACATTCATAGTAGGGGACATCAATACCCCCACTGAGCCCTTTGGACAGGTGAACACAACAAAGAATAAACAGAGAGACATCTGAATTGAATGATATGATACACCAAATGGACCTCACAGACATCTACTGAATATTCCACCCAAATACCAGAGAATACATTTTCTACTCAGCACCCCACAGAACATTCTCCAAAATCGACCTCATACTAGGACACAGAAAAAAACCTCAATGAATAAAAATGATTGAAATAATTTCATGCATTCTCTCAGACCACACTGCAATAAACCTCAATATCAGCACCAGGATAAGCCTTACAACCTACAAGAACACATGAATACTAAACATCATGCTCCTGAATAACGAATGGGTAAAGGAAGAAAAAAAGAGAAGCATTCTTGGAACTGAAGGATAATGATAATACAACACAAAAAAACCTATGAGATACTTTAAAATAACTCCTTTGCAGCTCTCTTCACAATAGCAAAGAGCTGGAACCAACCCAAGTGCCCCTCAACTGACAAGTGGATAGAGAAAATGTGGTACATCTACACAATGGAGTTCTATGCAGCGGTAGAGAAAGATGACATCATGAACTTTGCAGGTAAATGGATGGAACTAGAAGATATCATGATGAGTGAAGTAACACAGTCCCAGAAAAACAAACAACAAATGGTATCTCTCATCTGTGGATGCTAGCACCAATTATCTAACTGTATGGCAAACTGAGCAAGGTTAATGTGAGCTGAAAACAACACTGCTTTTATGTTGTAGAAACTCTTAAAAATAAATAAATAAATAAATAAATAAATAAATAAATAAATAAATAAATAATAAATAAATAAATAAGCAGTCCTAAGAGGTAAGTTTATAGCCCTGGGAGCCTACATTAGAAAAACAGAAAGAGCACAAGTGAACGATCTAACACTACAGCTAAAAACACTTGAGAGGCACAACAAATGAAGCCTAAATGCAACAGACAGAAAGAAATAACAAAAATCAGAGTGGAAATCAATGATATAGAAACAAAGAAAATAATACAAAAAATCAATTAATCCAAAAGTTGGTTCTTTGAGAGACTAAACAGGATAGACTGACCTCTAGCCCAGTTAACCAAAAGAAAGAAGGAACAACTCCAAATCAATAGAATCCATGATGAAAGTGTAAATATCACAACAAACAATGAAAAGATCCAGACAATCATACAGGAATACTTCAAAAACCTATACTCTACTAAGTTTGAAAACTGAGAAGTAATGGATGAATTCTCCAAAATTCCTTCTACGAAGCCAGAATCACTCTATTACCAAAACCAGGCAAAGATATAACTAAAAAGGAGAACTATAGACCCATCTCCCTAATGAACACAGATGTGAAAATTCTAAACAGGATATTGGCAAATTGCATACAGACTTACATCAAGAAGATCATCCATCATGACCAAGTTAGATTCATACCAGAGATGCAGAGATGGTTCAACATATAAAAATCAATAAACATCATAAAGCACATAAATGGAATGAAAGACAAAAACCACACCATCATCTCAATTGATGCTGAAAAAGCCTTTAACAAAATCCAGCATTCCTTTATGCCTAAAGTCCTAGAGTGAATTGGATTGCAGGGATCATTCCTCAATGTAATCAAAGCCTTACACAGGAAACCCACAGCCAATATTATCCTAAATGAGGAAATGACAGTAACATTCTCTTTAAAGGTAGGAACTCAGCAAGGCTGCCCCCATCATCACTCCTCTTCAATATAGTGCTTGAAACACTTGCTAGAGCAATAAGGCAAGAAAAGGAAATTAAAGGAGTACTAATTGGAAAAGAGGAAGTAAAACTATCCCTTTTGCTGATGGTATAATTGTTTACCTAAGGAATGCTAAAAAAATCCATGACAAAACTCCTAGAAATGATTAAGCATTTCAATAAAGTGGCAGGATACAAAACTAACCTAGAAAAATCAGTAGCCTTTCTTTACACCAACAACAAGCAACTGAAGAAGGAATTCGAGGAGACCTTCCCACTCACAATAGCCTCAAAAACAATAAAATACCTAGGAACAAACCTAAGCAAAGACACCAAAGATCTCTACAACAAAAAATTTAAACCCTTGAAGAAGGAAATTGAAGAAGACATCAGAAGATGGAAAAACCTCCCATGCTCATCAATTGGGAAAATTAATATAGTAAAAATGTCCATTCTACCCAAACTCTTATATATACTTAATACAATTCCAGCTATTTTTCACAGGCTTGGAGAAAAAAGTCCTTAATTTCATTTGGAAAAACAAAAGAACCAGAACAACCAAAACAACCCTGAGCGAAAAGAGCAATACAGGAGGATCTGTATACCAGACTTCAAACTATACTGCAGGGCTATAATCATAAAAACAGCTTGGTACGGGAACAAAAACAGACCTGTGGACTAATGGAACAAAACTGAAGATCCAAACTTGAACACATACAATTTCAGCCACCTCATATTTGACAAGGGAGACAAGAAGACACATGGAGGAAAGACAGCATCTTCAGTAAGTGTTGTTGGCAAAACTGGATCACCACTTGTAGAAGAGTAAAGTTAAACTCCTACTTCTCACCCTGTACAAAAGTCAACTCCAGATGGATCAAAAACCTCAATGTGAAACCCCAAACTCTGAAGGCAATAGAAGAAAAAGTTGGCAGCAACCTATAAGGCATAGGCATAGGAAAAGACTTCCTAAATCAGACAGCAGCTGCACTAGAATTAAGGTTGACAATTGACACATGGGAGATCATTAAACTCAAAAGCTTCTGTACATCAAAAGAAATAATCAAGGAAGTGAAGAGAAAACCCACAGAGTGGGAGGAAACCTTCACTGCAGATACATCTGACAAAACATTGATTTCCAGAATACATAAACTACTCAAAAAACAAAGAAGAAATAAAACAAATGACCCACTCAATAGATGGAGCAAAGAGCTTAACAGAGAATTCACAAGTGAGGTATTAGAGATGGCTGAGAAACATCTTAAGAAGTGTTCAGCATTGCTAATAATTAAGGAAATGGAAATTAAAACCACTTTAAGATATCATCTCAGCCCGATAAGACTGGCTAGGATCAAGAAAACAAGTGATACCAAGTGCTGGAGAGGTTGTGGGGAAAGGGAAACACTCATCCACTGCTGGTAGGAATGTAAACTGGTACAGCCAGTATGGAAAGTGGTGTGGAGAACCCTTGGAAGACTTGGAATGAACTTGCCACCTGACCCAGCTATACCATTCCTGGGTATGTACCCACAAGACTCATCTTACTGCAGAGATAAATGCATAGCCATGTTTATTGCAGCTCTCTTCACAATAGCAAGGTGCTGGAACCAATGCAAATGCCCCTCAACTGACGAGTGGATAGAGAAAACTGTGGTACATATACGCAATGGAGTTCTATGCAGCAGGAAAGAAAGATGACATCATGAAATTTGCAGGTAAATTGTTGGAGCTAGAAGATATCATGCTGAGTGAATTAACACAGTCCCAGAAAAACAAAGGATAAATGGTATCCCTCATCTGTGAATGCTAGCACCAATTAACTAATTGTATGGCAAACTAAGCAACATCAATGTGATCTGAAAACAACTGTGCTCTTATATTGTAGAATACCTTTAAAAATTATCAAATAAAGGGAAAAAAAGAAAAATCAGTAGCCTTTCTTTACACCAACAGCAAGAAACTGAAAAAGGAGTACAAGGAGACGCTCCCACTCACAATAGCCTCAAAAACAATAAAATACCTACCTGGGAACAATCCTAACCAAAGACACCAAAGATCTCTACAACAAAAATGTTAAACCTCTGAAGAAGGAAATTGAAGAAGACATCAGAAGATGGAAAAACCTCCCATACTCATGGATTGGGAAAATTAATGTAGTGAAAATGTCCATTCTACCCAAACTATTGTACAGATTCAATGCAATCCCAATTAAAATCCCCAAGAGTTTCTTCACAGGCTTGGGAAAATAAGTCCTTAATTTCATTTGGAAAAACAAAAGACCCTGAATAGCCAAAGCAACCCTGAGCAAAAAGAGCAATACAGGGGGGATCTCTATACCAGACTTCAAACTATACTACAGGGCTATAGTCACAAAAACAGTTTGGTCCTGGCACAAGAAAACAGACCTGTTGACCAATGGACAAAATTGATGATCCAAGGTTGAGCGCATACAATTTCAGCCACCTCATATTTGACAAGGGGGCCAAGAAGACACAGTAGAGGAAAGACAGCATTTTCAGCAAGTGGTATTGGCAAAACTGGATCACCATTTGTAGAAGAATGAAATTAAACCTCTACCTCTCGCCTTGTACAAAAGTCAACTCCAGATGGATCAAAAATCTCAATGTGAAACCCCAAAATCTGAAGGCAATAGAAGAAAAAGTTGGCAGCAACCTATGAGACATAGGCATAGGAAAAGATTTCCTAAATGTGGTGGTTTGAATGAGTGTCCCCCATAGGCTTTAAGTATTCAGACATTTTGTCTCCAGTTGGTGGCACTGTTCTTGGAGGTCTTAGAAGGTGTGGCCATGCTAAAGGAAGTACATTATTGGGGGCAGGCTTAGTGAGTTTAACAAGCCTTGCGGTCTCCAGTCACGCTCTCTCTCTGCTTCCTGTGCTCATTGGGAGATGTGACCCTCAGCTTGCTGCTCTAGCCCCGGCCACCATGCTTCCGGCCACATTGGACTCTGATTCCCTGGAACCATCAATCGTAAACTCAAATAAACTCTTCCTATTGTAAGTTCCTTTGGTCATGGTGTTTTATCATAGCAACAGAAAAGTGACTAATACACTAAATCAGACAGCAGCTGCACAAGAAATAAGATAGACAATTGACAAATGGGACCTCATTAAGTCGAAAGCTTCTGTACATCAAAAGAAACAATCAAGGAAGTGAAGAGAAAACCCACAGAGTGGTAGAAAACCTTCACTGCAGATACATCTGACAAAGAATTGATTTCCAGAATACATAAACTACTCAAAAAACAAAGAAGAAAGAAAATAAATGACCCACTCAATAGATGGAGCAAAAAGCTAAACAGAGACTTCATAAGTGAGGAATTAGAGATGGCTGAGAAACATCTTAAGAAGTGTTCAGCATTGCTAATAATTAAGGAAATGCAAATTAAAACCACTTTAAGATTTCATCTCAGTCCGATAAGACTGGCTAGTATCAAGTAAACAAATGATACCAAGTGCTGGAGAGGTTGTAGGGAAAGGGGAACACTCATCCACTGCTGGTGGGAATGTGAACTCATACAGCCAGTATGGAAAGCAGTGTGGAGAACCCTTAGAAGACTCAAAATGAGCTTGCCACCTGACCCAGCCATACCACTTCTGGGTATATACCCACAGACTCATCTTACCATAGAGATATGTGCACAGCCATCTTTATTGCACCTCTCTTCACAATAGCAAAGAGCTGGAACCAACCCAAGTGCCCTTCAACTGGATAGAGAAAATGTGGTACATATACACAATGGAGTTCTATGCAGCAATAAAGAAAGATGACACCATGAATTTTGCAAGTAAATGGATGGAGCTAGAAGATATCATGCTGAGTGAAGTAACACAGTCCAGAAAAACAAGCAACAAATGGTATCCCTCATCTGTGGATGCTAGCACCCATTACCTAGTTATATGGCTAACTGAGAAATGTTAATATGATCTGAAAACAACTGTGCTCTTATATTGTGAATCCCTTTTTAAAAATTAGTTAATTAATTAAAAATAAAAAATAAAAATAAGTACAGGCCAAGTGGTTTTCATAACTAAGCCCAGCATTGACCAATCACTGTCTCAGCTCACTCTCCTTCAGCTGCTCAGCACCTGGGAGATCTCTCTCAGGGAGACAAGTTCTTCCTCTGGCTGCAGCAGGGTCCAGCCTCTCCCTTCTCTCAGTGTGGGATTCTGGGGATTTTCATTCCTTGGGGCCCATTGTTTCCACAGTGTGATGCCATAGGGAGGAACAGTGTCTGTCTGTAGAATGTCTCCTCTCCTGCCAGGGCAGCTGTGGTTCTGCCCCTGGTGCTCACACTGGAAGTGCCATTGGCTAAGGTCTCCTATGTGCTGAGCACCTACACAAAGTGTGAGAACCCCACAATCACCCTCTATGTTAGTGGTTGTTGCCAGAAATTCATAGTGAGGCCTCTGAAACTCTGAGAAAAAGAGGGATGTCCCTCAGGTTGTATGATGATTAGGTGAAAGATACAGGATCAAAATTCATTCATCCAGCCATGTATGTTGACATTGGCAGAACTTTGAGGCCAGGATTGTGTACATAATGAATTCTAAGCTAGACAAGGCTACCTACCTGAGACCCTGTTTCTAAAAAAATCTCATTTCCCCAAAAGGCAGAAGGCATGTGCTATATTGAGCGCAGCCAGGTTGGAGTTTCCATCCTGTAGGAGTTCCAGGGTATTTAGGAGGAGTGTTCTACTGTTTATAACTGGTGCACTTTGGAGGGTTTAAAACCTCAGGTCCTACCCTCAATAGGCCCATAGAGAACCCCAAAAGTTTCTGGACTTCCCAGTGTGTGTGTGTGTGTGTGTTGATCTCTATCTGTGCTTCGTTATCCATGGTATGGATAGTGACCTCATGTTTGCTTTTAGTTTTTAGTTTCTGGATATTAGGTCTACCCTCAATAGGCCCATAGAGAACCCCAAAAGTTTCTGGACTTCCCAGTGTGTGCATGTGTGTGTGTGTGTGTGTGTGTGTGTGTGTGTGTGTGTGTGTGTGTGTTGATCTCTATCTGTGCTTCGTTATCCATGGTATGGATAGTGACCTCAAGTTTGATTTTAGTTTTTAGTTTCTGGATATTAATCTCAAATAATTTTCTCTCTCCAATTCCTAGGGTCACGCATATCTGGAGAAAATAAAGGTGAGTCGACCACCTCAGGTAGGAGTCCTGCCTGGCACTCTGGTCTTCCTGTAGGAAAAAAAGGCCACCTGAGGTCAGCAGGTCACTATGCTGTGTCCACCTCCAGTACTGACAGGACAGGAGAAGCTGGAGACCAGATCTCAGGAAGGGCTCTCTCTTACCTTTCCTTCTCCCTCAAATGGCAACATTTCAATGGAACCTGGGTCAATGCACTTGAGGGAACTCAGGTTTTCTTAGCTGATGTCCCTGCAGGTGGGAGCTGGCCTTGAGCCATGTGAGCCTGTGCACTAGGCACCTTAAGATCGTCTGGGTGATAATAGGTCAGCACCTCCCAGGTTGAGCAGTGTGGAAGTGGAACTGCTCTTCTGGGGATGGTGGTACTTCATCCCTCCCTTCCCCTCTTCTTCTTTCCTTTCCTCCATCCATTGCGTCCTTACTTTCTCCCTTCATCCTTTCCTACCTTCCTGGCTGCCTTCCTGTCTCCCTCCTGCCTTTCCTTCCTTCCTTCCTTCCTATATTTCTTTTTCCTTCCTTGGTTCCTTCCTTCTTCCTTCCCTTCCTTCCTTCCTTCCTTCCTTCCTTTCTCTCCATCATTCTCTGTGTGTCTCTTTTGTGTATGTATATGTCTGTGTGTAACATGTGTCTGTGTACTGTGTGCATGTATATTCATGGGCATTTGTGCGTTTTCATGTGAGTGTACATATGTATGTGTCTATGTGTGTGTATTCATGGAAGTCAGAGGCTCACTCTTCATCTTCTACAGTCCAGCACCTTACTTTCTGACACATGCTCTCACTGAACCTTAGACTCACCAGTTTGTCTCCACTGTCCGTCCAGTGAGCCCCCTGCCCATCCATCCCTCTCTGCCTACCCAGCACTGGGGTTACACATGTGACAGCCTCATGCCCACCTTTTTTCCTCAGGGTTCTGGGGATCGAAACTCAGATTTTCAAGCTTGCACAATCACATCTAACTCCAGCTCCATGGAGTCTAACACTCTCTTCTGAGCTCTAGGGTTCTCTCTCTCTCTCTCTCTCTCTCTCTCTCTCTCTCTCTCCACACACACACACACACACACACACACATACACACACACACAGGCAGACACACACACACATACACACACACACAAATATACTTAAAATAAATCATCTTTTTAAAAAGGAAATTAGGAGCTGGAGAGATGGCCTAGCGGTTAAGAGTGCCTACTACTCTTGCAGAGGACCCAGGTTTGATCCCCAGCACCCACATGGCGGCTGAAAACCGTCTTTAACTCCAGTTCCAGGGGGATCCGATGCCCTCTTCTGACCTCCGCGGCATTGCATGACATGGGTGCACAAACCTACATGCAAACAAAACATTCATACACATACAGGAATAAATAAAAATTAAAAATAAAGGAAATTAGGCTGAGCCTTGTCCCCTCATAACACCCCAACTCTTGTTTTCTATATGAGAACCAGGAAAATGGGGACCCAGCCTTGTTCTAACAAGGTGTGATTGTCAGGGTGGAATGGTTTCAAACCATTTTCTAAAATAATCCCACCAGTACAATGGGGGAGCTCCCCTCTGCACACACAGAGTAACACCTGGTAAAATTAAGGATTAACTTTAAGGACTGGGCATGGAGGCTGGAGGGATGTAGGGAGTGTGGACCACCACCACAGTTCCAGCACTTGGACCAGGCTGAAGGATCAGAATTTCAAGGTCATCCTTAGCTACATACAGGCCTGCTTAAATTGCATGAAACCCTTTCTTAGAAAACCAAAACAAATAGGCAGGGGACAGAGCTTCCCTGGGGATGTGACTGGGTCTTGGAAAACAAAGTCTCCCTCCAGCTACATCAAATCAAGCTCAAAAGCAAGGCATGGGACAACTTGACCCCAGGCTGCCCCTCTCTTTCTATTTCTGCAGGCCTTGTGACCCTGAACCCTGAGTCTGCTGACCCAGAGCTCACCCTGTCTCAGGATCTAAAGACAGTGTCATTGCAACTTGTCCATGGAGGCTGTGGGAACCAGCAGGCAAAACACAGACCCTTTGACCTTTACAGCTGGGTGCTGGGCTCCCAGGGCCTCTCCTCTGGCCACCTGGTCTGGGAGGTGAAGCTCCAGGGGACTGAGAAAGGGGCATGTGTGGTCGGCGTGGCCACGGAGCAGGCTTCTGGGCAGCACTGCCTGAACCACATCTGGGCGCTGAAGTTATCTGGCTGGGATTGCCAGCCTGTCACAGAGAGCAGTGCCCGGCAGAATATCCCTGTTCTTCTGAGGAAAGTGGGCATCTACTTGGACCGTGACCATGGGAAAGTCATCTTCTTCAATCCCACCACCGAGGAGCAAATCTACACCTTCCAGGAATCTTTCACAGGGGAGGTCTTTCCTTTTTTTGGGCTCCTACGTCCTGGGACCCAGATCACCCTGATCCCATAGAGCTGTTTTTCCTCGTGTCCTCTCCCTTGGTTCCCTGCAGATCCCTCACACTGGGATGCACTACAGCTGGTAGGGCTTCAGCTTGGCCCAGGCTCACACCTAATGCAGACCTGTGTGGGGAAGAAAGACCTGAGTATTGCAAAAGCTAAACACAGAACTATTCACCAGGAACATTGTAACAGGACAAGATTGCAGAGGGTTCAAATCTCATCAGCAATACACGTGAGAAAGCATCAGGCTGTGCCCTGTTGAGACACAGGAGCAGGGGGCTGCCCAGTTCCCAGGACCCCTTTCCTCTCTGCAGCCTCTGTGACTCTAAACTTGAGCAATCTTATCCTCTTCATTTCATGAGATTTGAGCTTCAGTCTTGAGGCTGTTGCAGAGTCAGCCAGGCCTGAGCCAACTCGAGTTTGCACCTGAGGACATTGGGATCAGGGGTGTCCAAGCTTTGTACATTGTAACAAATTCATCTACAAAGTTCACCCTTGAATACTATTAAATCAGATTAAAAATAAAATTACACACAAATATCTACCAATTTAAATTTCTAATTTTTTTGTCTTTTTGACACTAGGTGTCCCTGTAGCCCCAGCTGTCCTGCAAGTAACTATAGACCAGGCTGGTTTTGAACTCACAAAGATCTGACTGCCTCCAGTTTTTTTATTGGGACACATTCATAGCTGTCCTTGGGGCCATGAGACCATCTGGCTCTGGCTAGATATTCCTGGAACAGACCTTCCACGGTTGTGTAAAAAAGTCAGGGGAGACCACAAACAGTTCAGCACACTTCTCATTTAAAGTTTTAAAAGAGTGGCATGTGTGTATGTGTGTGTGTGTGTGTGTGTGTGTGTGTGTGTGTGTGCACATGAGCCATGGTGGTCCTGGTAAGGTCAGAAGACAACTTTCAAGAGTCAGTTCTCTCCTTCAATTCTGTGGGTTCCAGGGATGGAACTCAGGCCATTAGGCTTGGTAGCAAGTGTCCTTACAGGGGAGCCATCTTGCTGGCCCCATTTCCAATTTTTTCAAAAAGGGATATAGGGCAAGCCAGGGTTGAATACAGGATTGTTTCAAAAAAAAAAAAAACAAGACAAACAAAAACAAAACAAAAACACCACCCTTAGTGTTCTAGTTTCTCTTCAATTACTGTAACAAAACACTCTGACCGACACCAACTTGGGGAGGAAAGGGTTTATTCAGCTCACATCTCCTGGGTCATAGTTCATCACTCAGGGAACCCAAGGTAGGAACTCAGGACAGAAACCTGGAGGCAGGAGCTGAGGCACAGGCCATGGAGGAATGTTGCTTACTGGCTTGTTCCTCTGGCCCATGCCCAGCCTGTCCTCTTATAAAGTACACAACTTGCCCAGGGTGGCACCACCCATAGTGGGCTGGGCACTCCCACATTGCTCAACAATCAAGAGGGGTATGGGAGCCTCTGATCATATACTCCAGTTTCAGTTAGGAGGATGAGCTCAGGAGAGCTACAATGCTGCACTGTGACTACAGAGGCCTCAGAGCTGCTGACAGGAGATTTCAGTTTTTTGTCCACAAAACGAAAACAAGCAGAGAAAAACCCAATTAACGTGAAATGTACAGAGGCAGCCATCATTCAGCAAATGGAAAAAAAATCCTGTTTTCAGTCCTAGGAAACCACTGGAAAGCACAACCCCATGGGGCAGTGTAGACATCTGGGCTGTAGATACTGCGGAAAGGGAGGAATCCAGGCAGATGTGGAGGTCCAGACAGGCAATCACAGAAACCCAGGAAGGTGAGGAAGGACTGAAAGCTTAAGGTCTGTCTGGGCATATTATTGAACTTCTGTCTCAAAGGAGAGAGAGAGAGAGAGAGAGAGAGAGAGAGAGAGAGAGAGAGAGAGAGCTTGAAGGAGAATGGAGTGATTAAGCACTTGCTTACAATATTTGATTTCCCTGGAGAGAAACAGGGAGGGCAAGAGAGGGGAGGAGAATGGAGATTAATACATGATGAGTGGTGTGGCCACTTAAAAGTATTTCATTGGGGGGCTGGAGAGATGGCCTAGCGGTTAAGAGCGCCGACCACTCTTACAGAGGACCCGGGTTCGATCCCCAGCACCCACATGGCTGCTGAGAACCGTCTGAAACTCCAATTCCAGGAGAACTCCAGTTCCAGGGGAATCTGATACCCTCTTCTGACCTCCGCGGCATTGCACGACACGGGTGCACAGACTTGCATGCAGACAGTACATTCATACACATACAGAAATAAATAAAATCAATAAAAAAATTTTTTTTTAAAAAGTATTTCATTGGACACCTATGTCAGCAAAGCGTAAGACTACGTAATTATACACTTCCTCATAATAGAGGGATGTGTGCCCTTGCAAAGCCACCAAGGCTGGAAGGGGAAGAATCAGAAGGATTCATTAACTGCAGAAGAGCATAGGTGAGGCTGATTGGAGTCAGCCTGAAGCCAAGCAGGAGCCAGGTCCAGGCCACAGTCACATGTGAGGAGCACCCACAGCCCAGCTCATCCCTTCACACTGGTGCTTTTCAAGGCCCCGGATGGCCCCACCCTGTGCGTACATGGTCATACAGTTTTATGAACATTGCAAAAATATTCTGACCACAGTTAGGATTGCTGGTTCTGTCCATTCCAACCCTCTTCCCTCATTCTTCCCTTGTACTGTTTGGCATTTGGGGTTCAGGCTAGGTGCAAATTGATAAATGGCTAGTGTGGGTTGGAGTTTCTAAGATACTCGGTTCATAAATACGTCCACAGTTGGTCCAGTTATTGCCAGCTGTTGCTGTGGAGAGGTGACTTTCAGGAACATGACTGCCTGCTAAGTCACCTGACACCAGAGACTAAAATGCAAAGTCAGAGTGCTCTGGGGATAAGTGCTTGTCCTGTAACATGAGACACAAGATATCTGGGTACAGTGGAGCCAGTAAATACTTTTAGCCCTATAAAGCAAAAATTGGAAGTGCAGGACTCAGCAACATTGGTGCTTGGAATCTATTTACAATGCAACTTGTAAGAATATACATTTATGCCAGGTGTGGTAGCACATGCCTTTAATCCTAGCACTTGGGAGGCAGAGGCAGGCAGATCTCTGTGAGTTCAAGGCCAGCCTGGTCTACATACAGAGTTCCAGGCCATCTGGGGCCATAGGGAGACCCTGTCTCAAAAAGACAAAAAAAATAAATAAATAAATATACATTTATACCAGCACTGGGCAGGCAGAGACAAGTGGAGTTCTATAAGTTGGAAGCCAATATAGTCTACATAGATAGTGCCAGGTCATCCAGGGCTGATAATGAGACCCTGTCTCAAAAACAAATTTTTATTCAACATTAGATAAAATACCAAAAGGTTTGCACTGGATAGTGTCAGTTATCAATTTGACACACCTAGGTGGAGGGGACTTCAACTAAGGAGTTTCCTCCATTGCACTGCCCTGTACCCATGTCTGTCGAGCATTTACTTGATTGTTGTGTGATATGGAAGGACTCAGCCTACTGTGGGTAGTGCCACTCCTGGGCAGATGGTCCTGGATTGTATAAGAATGCAGGCTAAGAATGCGGGCTAAGTCAGGTGTGGTAGCACATGCCTTGAGTCCCAGCACTTGGGAAGCAGAGGCAGGTGGGTCTCTATGAGTTCAAAGGCAGCCTACCCTAGTCTATAGACTGAGTTCCAGACCAGCTTGGGGTACAAGGAGACCCTGTCTCAAAAAAGAGCAAAAAAATAATAAAAGAGTGAGAGAGAGAGAGAGAGAAGAATGCAGGCTGAGCACAGGGCAGGAGAACAAGACAGTAAGCAGTGTCTCCATGGTCAGGTTCCTACCCTGAGTTATGGCTTTGGCTTCCTTCAGTAATAAACTGTGTCCTGGAAGAAGTAAAATAAAATAAACTCTTTCTTCCCCAAGTTTGTCTTTGGTCAGTGTTTTTTTTAATCATAGCAATGGACAGAAACTATAACAGGATTCACTTCCAAATTGGAAATAAAATATATATTACAAAACTGCTGTCAAAGGAAGAGGGAATGAAATTGCACCTGTGTCATGCAATTTCCATGGAGATCTAAAAAGGATATTGGATTACCCTAGAACCAGAGTTATGGGTGGTTGCTACTCACCATGTGGGTGCTGGGAATGAAATCCAGGTCCTCTATAAGAGCAGCCAGTGTTCTTAACTGCTGAGCAATTTCTCCATCCCCAAGAGAATCAAATTTTAAAACTGGCCAGACATGGGGATGTATGCCTGTACAGGTATTCACATTCTCAGACTATTTATTTATTTATTTATTTATTTATTTATTTATTTATTTATTTATTGTGTGTTGTTTATTGTTTGGAGACAAGGTCTCATTATTCAGCCCTCACTGGTCTGGAACTCTGTATGTGGCCCAGGCTGGCCTTGAACTCACAGAGATTCAATTGCCTCTTCCTCCCAAGTGCTGGGCTATAAGGTGTGATGCATGATATCACGTGACTCTCCACCCAATTATTTTACCTCAGGTAAAATGATTTTAGTTTTTTCATCCTAAGTACTATACTTTTTTTCTTTTTAAATATTAAACAATTGGGGGGCTTTAAAATGAGAAGTTTGGTCCTGCAGATACAACTCTGTTGGTGGAATGTTTGAATACCACACAAGGAGCCCTGATTTTAACTCCTAGCATGGCCCAAACCAAGTGTGGTTGCTTGCAATCCCAGCACTTGGGAGTTCGAGGCAGCAGGGTCAGTAGCTGGAGGCCAGCAATAAGTGTTTAAAATATCCATTCGCAGAGGAGCTGGGGAGATGACTCGGTCAGTAAAGTTCCTTTCAAACAGCCATTCACTTTGGTGACACTTTGTGTCGCCCCAACACCTGAAAGCCAGAAGTTGTGGCTCTTGAGAGTTAAAAGCTAGAGGATCAGAAGTTCAAGGCCATCCTCTGCTACATAGTGAGTTTAAGGCCATCCTCTGCTACATAGTGAGTTTAAGGACAATATGCAACACCTGAAACCTGGTCTCAAAATAAACAGAAAAACAGGAAACTCATCAATCCAGGGGATGGAAAGCCATGAAAAACAATGGTGATTCTAGGAAAGGAAAGGACCTTTCACCCAACACATACTCTTTTTTTTTTTTATTAACTAAACTTCTAATGCATATTGTCAGTAATTTATTGATACAATTCAAACTCTCCCTGTGAAAATTTCACTTCTGTATTGTAAGAGACATTAAAGATGAGACTTTTCTTTAAGAGTCTGCACAAAAGCTCAAATCAGTTATCTTCCTCATGGAGAATATTGAGAAAGACTGAGAAAGAGATGAAAAGCATGCTTGGCAGAATGCATGAGCTCTGGTGGCGTGCGGGAATGGGCGGGAACACGGGTCTCGATTTGTTAAAAAAATAAAAATAAATTTATGTGAAAAAAAAAAACGTGGAACTTGGTTTAAAAAAAGAATTCTATGTTTTTAATCCCAACATATCCTGTGAGACTTCAGTTTAGGAAGCATGCTGAAGCATTCCCAAGCCTGATTGCCTGAGGCAATAGAGCTCTTCTCACTTTGAGAGATTCTTTTTTTTTTTACCTTTCTTTTTTTATTGTTGTTAAACTTTTTCCATAGGTCATACATCATTTCTCAATCGAATCTAGACTTACTTCCCTTTCCATGCCCCCACCCCACCCGAGTCCCTGCATTCTGCCATACACGCCCTGCATCTTTTTCTGAGTCTTTCCAGAGTTTTATTTTCAGTTCTTTTGTTGTTCTCTCCAACTTGTATTGCTACAGTATATATACATATATATAGTTATATATACATACATAACCCAGATATAAATATTTTTCGTGGAGAGGGATGCATTGTAAAAGAACAACAACAGAAAGACTGCATCAGAAAACGGACTGAAATGGTGAATTGGGAAGTGGGGAGGGGTGGGAGAGGGACACGGGTGTATATTCGATTAATGCATATTTAATTGACGTGAGTTCAACAAGTACCCAGTTTTGCCTAGACACTGTCTACAGGATACATGGTGTTTTAGGACTTAGTAAAAGTAAATATGTGTATATTAAACAACATTGGTTTACAGAGTCTGATAAAAACGGTAATGCATCTGAGTTAAATGGAGAGATTCTTTTAAACTAGAAAATCAGGAAAGACTGAGAGCAGACCCCAACCAATAGATGAAAAGACACAGTTCTCTTGTGTTAGGGATAAATCCCCACCAAGCTTCTGATTCCCATGTGTACTTGCTGAGTTTGACTGACCACGCAAGTTACCCTTTCACAAAAGTAAAATCTTCCTGGCCAACCTACTTTTGCTTTGCTTGTGTGTTTTGTTTGGTATGGAAGGTGTCCTATGACCTTGGATTTTGTTTCTAACAGTATTAGTGAATGTTCTAGTTTGCTTCATGTTGCTGTAATGAAAAGAGTGACCCAAACCAACTCGGCGAGGACAGAGGTCCCAGGCAGGAACTCCGGGCAGGAACCCAGAGGCAGAAGCGGAAACAGGCCATGGAAAAATGCTACATACAGGCTTGGTCCCTTGGCCTATGGCCAGCATGTTTTCTTATGCAATAAAGAATCTGCCAAGGAATCATACCACCCACTGTGGGCTGGGCCCTCCCACATCACTCAACAATAAGGAAAATGCCTCACAGGCATGGCCACAGGCCAGTCCAATGGAGACAATTCCCCAGTTGAGGTTCCCACTACCCAGGCATGTCAGGATAACAACTAAAGCTATCCAGTGCAATTAGTAGTGTTTCTGTTGTTATAAAACCAAGGAAACTTAGAGAAGAAAGAGTTTATTTGGTTGACAGTTCCGGAAGGATAAGAGTCCATCATGGTGCTAGCTTTGACAGCACATATACTAAAATTGGAACAATACAGAGAAGATTAGCATGGCCCCTGCGCAAGGATGACACGCAAATTCGTGAAGCGTTCCATATTTAAAAAAAACAAACAAACAAACAAAAAAAAAAACAGAGTCTATCATGGTGGAGGAGTCATGGCAGAAGGAACAGAAAGCTGAGCTATCAAGTTGTGAATCACTTTCAGGAAGCAAAGAAAGGAGGGGCAAGATATGAACTATCAAAGCCCACCCCAGTGAAATACTTCCTCCAATATGCTGATCCTGGTTGCTTATTAGGGATTTGGTCCCTTACACTTTCTTGTTTGTTGGTTTTTTTGAGAACAGTGTCTCACATAGCCCAGGCTGGTCTTGAACTCTTAGAAGACTCAAAATGAGACTGCCACTTGACCCAGTCATACCACTCCTGGGTATATACCCACAAGACTCATCTTACTGCAGAGATAAATGCACAGCTATGTTTATTGCAGCTCTGTTCACAATAGCAAAAAGCTGGAACCAGCCCAGGTGCCCCTCAACTGACGAGTGAATAGAGAAAATGTGGTACATGTATACAATGGAGTTCTATGCAGCAGTAAAGAGGGACAACATCATGAACTTTGCAGGTAAATGGATGGAGCTGGAAGACATTATGTTAAGTGAAGTAACACAGTCCCAGAAAAACAAACGACAAATGGTGTCCCTCATATGTGGATGCTAGTACCAACAACCCAGATATAAATATTTCTCATGGAGAGGGATGCATAGTAAAAGAACAACAACAGAAAGACTGCATCAGAAAATGGACTGAAATGGTGAATTGGGAAGGGTGGGCGGGGTGGGAGCGGGAAACCGGGTGTCTATCGATACTGCATATTTAATTGCATGGATGTTCAGACAAGTATCCAGTTTTGCGGAAACACTGTATACGGGTTACATGTGTTTTAGGACTATTACAAGTAAATATGTTATATAAATACTACATTGCTTACATGGCTCTGATCAAACCATGGCTAATGCATCTAGTTAAATGGAGAATTGTAAATCTGTTGTCACTGTATTTTCTTTATCAATTTAATTTGTATAAAAACTTTGGGATTGGCACATACAAATTTTTCTATTAATTTTTTTGTCTTACTATAGTATCACCTTGTAGACATCCTTTCTTTCATGTAGATGATTAACATTAAAAATTAAGTTTGCTTCCCAAGTTAATCACATACAGTCACCCAAAACAGCATGGGGGTAATTTGAGAAATCGTGCCTTGATCACCCCTATGGTATGTATAAATACAAATGCCTTCTGGAGACTCATGGGTCAAGAAACAATAAACCTAAAAAAAAAATGGGGGGGGGGATACAGATAGATATGAAACCTTTTTGTCAAAAACCTTGCAATTAAAATCTTAAAACTAACTACTGGAAGAAAAGATTTTGCATGTTCCAACAGGTAAAAATGTCACAACTAAATGGTGAGAAAAAAATATACAGCTTTTTATTGAGGTAGGATGTACCAGAAAGTGTCAACAGAAAGGTTAACCTGTTCTGAACATTGAAAGGAAGAAAGCCTCGAACATTGCTACAAACATCAAACCCCTCTGTGGATACTACTTGTAACAAATATTTAATGAGTCTAATGAAACTTACCTCTAGGTGCACAAAGGTTTTAATACAAGAGACTTGCTTACCTATCCCACAAGAACCAAGAAGAAATATGATGATGATGAGGTCATTCTCCAACTGTAAAATTGGAGGACAACTATTATAGAGGTTAATCTCTTATAAAACCACGTAAAACAGCCTGCATTATTGACTACTAGACATAGGAACGGTGAAAAGGATTACTCCTCTATTCAGACCAATATAATACTAAAGTTCTCCTTTTCGCTATGTACTTAAGCAATATATTAATACAGGAGTCTGACATCCGATTTTATTATTCTACCAAGGTATGTGTGGCCAGGGATCCAAGCCCCCACAAAAGGTAAAGGCTCTGCCTCTCCAACCTGGGATACCGCAAGAAGAGAGGCAATAAGGCCTGCTTTGAAGACCTGACGTTAACAATGGGAAAGATGTATTGAGCTCCACCTTTGCAAGTGTACATTGGTCTCTGGAATACCAGAGAATGTTACAAAGGCCCACTAAACCAATAAATCACATATGGGTCTTCGCAGTCAATAAGACTCCTCATCAAGCACCAGCTACACCAGTTACACCTCACTGCCTGGAAACACCTGTGCAGCAGAGCCATATGCCTGTATATCCAACTCTAATGTGCTATTGGCTCTCTCCTTGGAGGAATAACCCACGGCTGATGGGCCAAATTACATTCATCTCTAATGGTTTAGGAGATATTATAGCACAGTAAGACCCTGGTCATTTTTTAACAGAAAAAAAGTAATTATATGGATACATACCATCAAAAATCTGTGTTCTATACCAAAGTAACCTACATAACAATTAGTACTGTTTAATACTATTATATATCTAATTCGCATTGCTTCATTGTAGGATTCGAAAGGTTATTCCTGGACAACTGTCATCCCATGAAAGGAAAAAGCAGGAATATAAATTTGGACTAACGTTCTAAGCAACAGCTCCAGAGAAAGTAGACTGTTTTGCATCTCATCCACCTGTGCCTCTTTTCTAAGCCTAGGGAACAATCTGCAGAAGAGGGGGCATGGTAGAATGTAAGGGCTGCGATAGGGGTGAATGGTGAAACTACAGCAATATAGTCTGGACACTCATTTGATCAACTTGATTGAACATACAAGCCCCCTCCCCTGCTGGATGGTGGAACCCATGGGCTGTGTGGGTTTGGGCACAACTGCTTGCAAATTGCTTTTACATGAAGGATGTTTGTACCCATAAATTATCACTTATTGCTAAAAAATGAAAAAAAAATGAGAGAAAGATGCAGGACAGTTATGGCAGAATGCATGATCTGGGATGGGGTGGGGTGGGGTGGGGGGAAGGGAAAGGGAAATATGCCTGAACTGAATTGGAAAATGATGTATGAAATACACAAAGCATCAATAAAAAAAAGAAAAAAAAGAATGCCTTGATTTTACACATGAATTGCATGAGAACTTGCATCAAAAAATGCCATAGTCTTCTTATCCATGAGCTTAGAATAACCCCTTATTTATTCTTTTGAAATTTTGTGTTATGTTGCGCAAGGTGGTACATACCCACTATTTCAGCAGTGGAGAGCCAGAGGCAGGAAGGTTACAACAGAGAAACCATAGTACAACTTTATTATCCAGGAATCCTATTTTTTATGTTCAGTTTGAGTTCCACTTACTTTTCATTGCATGATATGGGAGCTTTTGTTGGAAACTGATTAGTACAAAGTGAAGGGCACTGGGAGTCACTGCTAAAGGAAACATTTCATTAAAGTAAGATTAGAGAAGCTAAGTACATGAGCTTAGCCAAATGAAAACTGGTGTTCTAACTTCCTATAGATATGTATTTCAGAAAAATAAGCATAAGACATTTTGACTACACAGTTCCAATAGGGTAAAGGTAATTTTACATGAGCCAAACAAAATGGCACCATGGGAGGAACAATGAAGCACGATTTGAGACCACTGTCTGTTCAGCACTCACTATGTCGCAGTTTCTCTGCACCTTGGATTGTTCATCAGAAAAGGAAGAGGATGAACCTAGAAATTCTTGTGGCCTCTAAGTGGAAAGAGCCAGGCTATCCTGAGAGAGAGAGAGAGAGAGAGAGAGAGAGAGAGAGAGAGAGAGAGAGAGACCCTGTCTCAAAAACAAAATAAACATTTGTTTCACCATTGAGTTGTTTCATAATCAACTGTTAAACTTATCAATATTTCAAAGTTCAACACTATCTAAATGGTATTTAAAACTTTGAACTTCCAGTTGTTAGTGGTCTGTATAGAATTGCTTACGCTAAGGGACATCTGGGTACACAAACTTGGCTCATCAGCCTTAACACATATGACAGAAGGCATGAAATCAGATGGAAGGGCTATGGGGTTGCAGAGGAAGGAGGGTATATAAAAATGATTAAGATGTTTTCTATGAAATGCACAAAAAAATCAATAAAATATACATTGAAATAAAAAAAGTGTTCAACATCACTAATAATTAAGGATATACAAATTAAAACCACTGTGAGGTATCATCTTACTTCAATAAGACTGGCTAGTAGGATCAGGAAAACAAATGATACCAAGTGCTGGAGAGGTTGTGGGGAAAGGGGAACACTCATCCATTGCTGGCGGGAATGTAAACTTGTACAGCCACTATGGAAAGCAGTGTGGAAAACCCTTAGAAGACTCAAAATGAGCCTGCCATTTGACCCAGTCAATCCACTCCTGAGTATATACCCACAAGACTCATATTACTGCAGAGATACATGCACAGCTATGTTTATTGCAGCTCTGTTCACAATAGCAAAAAGCTGGAACCAGCCCGGGTGCCCCTCAACTGACGAGTTGATAGAGAAAATGTGGTACATGTTCTCTATAATTTTTCTGTTGTACAGTATCACCTTGTAGCAGTCTCTTTCACCTGTAGGATGATTTAACTTAAAAATTAAGTTTGTGGGTATAGAGAAATGGCCTAGCGGTTAAGAGCAACAACTACTCTTGCAGAGGACCTGGGTTCGATCCCCAGCACCCACGTGATGGCTGAGAACCGTCTTTAACTCCAGTTCCAGGGGAATCCGACGCCCTCTTCTGACTTCCGTGGCACTGCATGACACGAGTGCACGAACCTACATGCACACAGTACATTCATACACATATAATCATAAATTTAAAAAAAATTAAGTTTGCTTCCCAAGTTAATCACACACAGGCTTTGCATTGAGTAGGATATACCAGAAAGTGCCAACAGAAAGGTAGGCCCATCTGAACATCAAAAGGAAGAAAATTTTCAGATTGCTACAGTCATCAAACCCCTCTGTGTATCCTACTCCTTAAGCTATGCATTTAAGCAAAATATATCAATACAGGAGCTCTGACATCAGCAATGGATTATTCTACCAAGGAGATGTTGGCCAGGGGATCCAAGGCCCCACAAAAGGTAAAGGCTCCTTGCCTCTAAACTGGGATACGTGCTTGTGCTTCATTAGTAGGATCGAAAGGTTATTCCTGGACAAGCTGTCAGCCCATGAAAGGAAACAGCCAGAATTGACCAGAGTCCAAGTCAACAGCTCCAGAGAGAGTGGACTGTTTTACCTCTCATCCACCTGTGCCCCTTTTCTAAGCCTAGNTAAGCCCCCCCCCCGCGCTGGATGGTGGGACCCATGAGCTATGTGGGTTTGGGCACAACTGCTTGCAAATTGGTTTTACATGAAGGATACTTGTACTCATAAATTATCACTTATTGTTAAAAATGAAAAAAAAACTGAGAGAAAGATGCAGGACAGTTATGGCAGAATGCATGATCTGGGATGGGGTGGGGTGAGGTGGGGGGAAGGGAAAGGGAAATATTCCTGAACTGAATTGGAAAATGATATATGAAATACACAAAGCATCAATAAAAAAAGAAAATTTTTTTAAAAAGGTGATTTGGGGGTTCGATCCCCAGCACCCACATGGCAGCTAAGAACCGTCTTTAACTCCAGTTCCAGGGGAATCTGAGACCCTCTTCTGACCTCTGCAGCATTGCATGACATGGGTGCACAGACCTGCATGCAGAAAGTACATTTATACACATAAATTAATAAATAAATAAAATTTTTAAAAAAGAAGGTGATTTGGACTTTCCTGGCTAACAAGACACTGATTGCAAAAGCATTGAATACTGTGATGTGGATCACAGGTTGCCAGGAAGCCAGATATTTGGCTATGGCCAGAACAAGTCTTTTCCACGGGGCAAAACTGCCCAAGATGCCCAGCAGGAACTTCAGGATCAAGATTATAGGACCGGCCCAACCAAGTGAGGAGAAACCTAGCAGGCTTATTCTATTAAGTGGGGTACCAGAAAATGCCATAAGAGATCCTTACTGCCTTTCAGACTTCTGATGGCATGCCTGTAAAGGGGTTGCTGTTGAAGGAGTATAACACAGGTTACAACTATGGTTACGTCTTCGTGGAGTTTTCACTCTTGGAAGATGTCATCGAATGCATGGAGGCCAACCAGGGAACTCTAATGATCCATGACAAAGAGGTGACCCTTGAGTATGTACCAAGCCCAGATTTTTGGTACTGCAAATGATGTAAGACCAGTACTGGTGGGCATCAATCTTCATGTTCATTCTGCAAGGGCCCAAAGGAAAAGGTCAAGCAAGAACTAGAACTAGTAACCTACACTCAAACTCGGAAAACATCCATTCCAGCACCATCAGAAAAAGCAACCCAACCAGCCCTTGAGGCCAGCTGATAAAGAACATGAACTTGGGAAGCGAGAAGGAGGAAAAGAATCATGATTGGGGCATCAAAAGAGAGAGACAGATACTTTTCTCATTCTCAAAAAGAAGGACTTAGTTTCTAAAGAGACCAAGAAAAGGATGTTTCTCCATGGACTGGAGAGACACACCAGGTTGGAGAGAGAAAAACAATCATGTTAAAATATATCTACTGTTCCACTCCACCTGAGGTGATAGGCAAAATGCTGGAACATTATGTTCATCTTACAGTTGCCAACATTCATATCATCAAGAATAGAACCAGCCCAATGGGCCATACATATGGCTTTATAGACCTCAACTCCCACACAGAAGCTCTTCGAGTAGTGAAAATCTTACAAAACCTTGACCCACCATTTAGCATCAATGGAAAGATGGTAAACCTGGCCACTGGAAAACAAAGAAATGATTCTGGGGACCATTCTGACCATATGCATTACTATCAGGGTAAAAAATACTTTCAAGATAGGAGCGGAGGTAGCATAAATTCAAATTGGACCCCAGATACCACTCAACAAGGGCAGTGATCATCTGACTGCTACATATAAGATTCTGCTACTGGCTACTACTATGACACCTTGGCTGGAACTTACTATGACCCCAACACCCAGCAAGAAGTCTATGTGCCCCAGGACCCTGAGTCACCTGAGGAAGAAGAGACCAAGGAAAAGAAATTCACCAGTCAAGGAAAATCAGATAGCAAGAAGGAAATGTCTAAAAGAGATAACAAAGAGAAAAAAGATAGAACAGTGACAAAGTTTCAGGAGAGTACCAGTGAAGGGAAGGTTCCCCTAGAAGATGTTTTTAAGAAGCCCTTGCCTCACTCTGTAAAGAAGGAAGAGAGTCCCCCCTACCTAGGTGGTAAACCCACTGATTGGTCTCCTCAGTGGATATGGAGGAGACAGTGACTATGAGGAGGGAAGTTTATAGCTCTAAGTGCCTACATTAAAAACTAAAAAGAGCACCAATAAATGACTTAACATTGAAACTCAAGACACTTGAAAAACAACAACAACAAAAATAAATAAATAAATAAATAAATAAATAAATAATAAAACCCATACCTAGCAGACAAGAAGAAATAACAAAAACCAGAGCAAAGATTCATGAACTACAAAGAAAACAATACAAAGAATCACTGAGTCCAAAAGCCAGTTCTTTGAAAAGATAAACAATATAGACAGACAGACCCTTAGCCCAATTAATCAAAAGAAAGAAAGCAACTCCAAATCAACAAAATTAGGTAAGAAAGAGGAAACGTCACAATAGACAACAAAAATGATCCATTTAAAGAGGATCTACAACCAATATTAACTTAAATTATTTAAAAAGATAGACAACTCCCAAATTCCTTCTATGAAGTCAGCATTGCTCTAATACCAAAACCAGATAAAGATACAACCAAAAAAGAAAACTATACACCCATACCCTTAATGAATATAGATGCAAAAGTTCTCAACAAAATCCTTGCAAACTACAACAAACACATCCAAAAGGCTATATATCATGATCAAGTTGGCTTTATTATGGAGATGCAGGGATAAATAATAAGTCAATAAATATCATAAACCATATAAATGGACTCAAAGACAAAAATCGCATGGTCGACCCACGGAGAGGCCTGTGAACCTCAGCACATGCTCTAGCTCCTAGCAGGTGACACAGAGCCCTGCCAACCCACCGAGAGTCCCAGCTCTCATGTGGGTGGCTTGGGTCCTGGAGGTGAGATAAAGGCCCAGAGGCTTTTATGTGGCTCAGCTCCCAATGGTATTCCAGAATCCCTATTCATTAGCTAGGAAACACCTCAGGCCCATCTCCCCACTCCAAGCTAGGCTTTCCTGACACTTAGAACCAGCCCCTGAGAGCCATTAGGCATACTTCACGTGGTGTGAGTTTCAACCCTGCCTGGGTGTTAACTTCCTGGGCCTCTGGAAGAGCTCCAGACCATCTGGGCAAGAAATAACTGGTCTGTCCAGTAAAAAAATCGGAAGAGTAAACCTGAATCCTAGACCAACCAGCTTTTCAGACCTAATAAGAACACAATGAAGGCATCTGAAGAAAACAAGCAAAGTCAGTTTTCATTTCAACAAAGAAACACTTGAATTCTGTAGCAGAATACAAACAACAAAAGCAATCCCCATGCTAAAATCACAACGAAAAAAAATATATATATAACCCAAATAATAAGTCTCCACTAAATACTACCAATACTGTCGAAGTCTATAATGATGACCCTTCCATGTAACACAGGACACAGATCTTAAAAGAACTATCATAAACATGATCAAAGAATTAAAGAAATTTAAAGAACACACAGACAGGTCAAAGAACCAAAACAAGATAGGGATAAACTAAAAGAAGGTAATGATAAATATCTGAATGAATTCACCAAAAAATACAGAAATATTGAAAATTCAGGCTGAAATCAAAAAGGAAACTGAGCACTCAACCAGTCATTGGAAAGGACAGGAGAAAGTCTCAGTAACAGAATGAATGAAGTAGAAAATAGAATATCAAGATGGGAAGATAATGTGGAAAAATTGGAATAATCAAGTGAAGACTATGAAAAATTAAAAAGAACACAGGAGTGGAATAATCAGTAAATGTGGGACACCATGAAAATAGCAAACCACCAGGCGTGGTGGTGCACACCTTTAAACCTAGCACTCGGGAGGCAGAGGCAGATGGATCTTTGTCAATTCAAGTCCAACCTGGTCTACAGAGTGAGTTCCAGAACAGCTGGGGTTACAGGGAGACCCTGTCTCGAAAAGACAAAAAAAAAAAAAAAAGAAAAGAAAGAAAATATCAAACCTATACATCATAGATATAGAGGAAGGAGAAGAATCTCAGGATAAGAATATTGACTAGATCTTCAACAGGAAGAAGAAATTACCACAAATTGAGGAAAGACATGCCCATACAAGCACAAGAATACCAAATAGGACCAGAAAATAAATTCTCCAGCCCATATTATAATAAAAACACTAGATGCTCAAACCAAAGAAAAAATACTAACCTACCATTTATTTTCAGAATTTGGATTTTTGGTATGTGGGTGGTAGGTATGTATGCATATTTTAGAGTAATATAAAATCAAATGGAAAAATGCAAATCATAAAACAGGATATGGAAATAACATAGTTTGTTTTCACATGACATAATTTTAGTGGAGGTGTGGTATATCAGGCTGGTGTAACTTAGCTTTTCTTGGTGCTTAATGACCATGCTTAACACCCATACCAATTTGGCTGAGGGACCTAAGGGATAACTTTGTTCCTTGCCCTCAGAGGTCTGCTAAGTTCCAGGGGACTATGCATGGGAGCATCTTTTGAAATGTCCTACAAATGTGAGTCACCAGTCTTCCTGTGTAGGGAGGTCTTGGAGATCCACTAATGGGACATCAGCCAGTGTCTAGTCTATAAAGAGGAAAGTCTGCTCATGCTTCAAAAAGGGAAGCCTGGTCTAGCAGGCCCTGACTTTGTCCTCAAGTGGATGGACTGGCAAATGAAAAGCCAAAAGGAGCTAGGGGCTCTCCCCCCACCCCACCCCCACCCCGCAAAAAGAAAGAAACCTGAGTGACCCCTGAGGACCATATCCTCAACTGAACTTGAAAAAACAAAGCATCCAAAGGAAAGTATAACCAGAAATAAATAATAAGTAAGGCCTGATAAATTGTACTTCCGACATAAAACTTAAGATCTTAGTAAAAAGACAAAAAGAAAAAAAAAGAGAAAGCACTATTGTTTTGCCTATCTTCAATTCTTACTGGCAAGTGCAGCTACTCTGTGGCTGCCACTGCTTTTGCCATCCTTCAAAGACATGAAACATAGCTTTTTAACCTTCCAATATGGACTGAAGACTCATGTCTCTCCAAGAATCCTCCAAACATTCAGTGCCAGATGGGTACTGCTGAGACATCCAGCTTGTGGACAGAGCAGCTACTGGGGTTTCAGCCTCTTCAGAGTATAGACTGCCATTGTTGGACTAACCAGGCTGTATCAAGGAGGCCAGGACAGGAAGATCAAGACAGGACATGGTGCTTACCGGACCTCATTTGGGTGACTGTGGGAAGGAAAGACAGCAGTGTGGAGCACAAGGGCAGGATTTATGGGTTGTTTGAGCTTGAAAAGGAGGAGGCTTCAAACACTTCCTTCAGGAAAATATGATATATTTTAGCCTGAAAAAAGAAAATTCTCCAATTTGGGTGATATGTGTGTATATGTATATGTATGTGTATGTGTATGTGTATGTGTATATATGTATATATGTGTATATATATATATATATATATATATATTGAAGCAAGTTGGAGAGAACAACAACAACAAAAGAACTGTGGAAAAAAAAGCAACTGAAACAGTGAAGTTCTCCAAAAACAATAAGTCTCTGTTATGAAAAAAAACTCTGGAAAGACTCAGAAAAAGATGCAAGACATGTATGACAGAGTGCATGAACTCAAGTGGGGGCATGGAAAGTGAAATAACTCTAAATTGGATTGAGAAATGATGTATGATATATGAAAAAGTTTAATAATAAAAATATATTTAAAAAGAATACTGAAAGCTTCAAGAGAAAAACAATAAGTCACATATAAATGAAAACCCATCAGAATTACAGCTGACTTTTCAATGCAAATTATGAAAGCCATAAAAGGCTGAAGCAAAGTATTCCCAGTTCTAAATGACCATAGATGCCAACCCAGAATGCTTTACTTAGCAGAAATGTCTATTATAGTTGAAGGAGAAAGAAAAAATTTTCATGACATAAATAAGCTGAAAGAATACATGCCAAGAAAGACAACCCTTCAGAGAATACTTGAAGCAATTCAAAGGACAGAGAAAAGGAGCAACTATCCCCAAACAACTAGACAGGTTAATTAATGAAGGCATAACTATGGAAATACAAACCTAGACCAAAAATGCAAAGAGAAACTAAATTGAAGCAATATAACTCTTTCAACAATAACTTTAATTATTAATGGACTTACCCCAATCAAGAGACACAGACTAGTAGAATGGATTAAGAAACAAAATCTGGAGATCTTCTGAGACCAGCGGAAGGAAGAGCAGGAAGGCAGGTAGGAACTGGGTGCCTCAGCAAGGCTGATTGTTGATGCCTTAATCCAGCTGTCTTTGGCTTAATTGGCTTTTATGGCTTTGGGGGTGGAGTTATCCTCCCAGCTGGTATTAAAGGTAGGATTGTGTGACTCTTGAGATCTGAGATCTCCTGAGAGCATCAGAAGGTACTGTGGCGCGGGCTAAAGAACCGCCCCCCTCCCACCCCCAGCCAACTGGGATTACGAAGGCATCTGAAGGAGGCAAGCAAAGCAAGCCTTCAACACAGTGAAGAGACATTTAGGACTCACATTGGAATACAGGCAAGGAGAAGCCCATATGCCAGGATCACGAAGAAGAGACAACACTGGAAAGGGGCAGGATAATCCCACACCAAGCTCTTCCAACCCTATGGAAGACTCCTGCAGTGGGATCCCTCTGGGTATGCCCCGGGACACAGATATCAGAAACACAATTGGGAACATATTTAA
>VZQC01014891.1:5908687-6069792 GCA_009823505.1 Rhizomys pruinosus | reverse complement strand
AAAAAAAAAAAAAAAAAAAAACCAGAAAGAGCGCAAATAAATGACTTAACACTGTAACTCAAAACATTCACGACAGGACTTAACATGTATGGTATAAGGCATGAGTTCTGTGGTGGGGCATGGATGGAGGAATGGGCATAAACTTGATTCAGAAATATTATATGAAATGCACAAAAGCTCAATAAAAATTAAGAAATAAAATAAATATGTTATTGATAAGTAAAAATATGTAAACCACGTGGTCATCTCAATAGATACAGAAAAGTCTTTTGGCAAAAGTCAACATGAATTTATGTTAAAAGTCCTAGAGGGAACTGGAATGGAGGGAATATACTTCAACATAATTACAGCTATATACAACAAACCCACAGGCAACATCACTCTAAATGGAGAAAAAGGGAAGTATTTTCCTTCAAATCAGAAACATGGCAAGGCTCTCCACTACCTCCACTCCTATTTAAGATAGTGGTTGAAACTCTTGCTAGACCAATAAGACAAGATAAGGAACTTAACCGTATTAATTGGAAAAGAAAGGGTCAAACTGTCCCCTTTTTTTATATTATATGATATTATACCTAAGAGATGCCAAATATTCCACCAGAAAATTCTAGAAATGATGAGCAGTTTCAGCAAAGTGGCAGATTACAAAATTAATATACAAAAATCAGTAGCCTTTATATATGCCAATAACAAGCAACTGAAGAATGAGTACATAGAACATAGGGACTGTGAAATAGTGTTCCTATGACTTTAAAAATATGTTTGGACTGGTGTGGTGGCACACATCTTTACTCCCAGCACTCAGAAAGCAGAGTCAGGTGGATCTCTGAGAGTTCAAGGCCAGCCTGGTCTACCTAATGAGTTCCAGGACAGTGGGGGCTACAGGAAAGCCCCCAAAGACCCAAAATCTAAAAAATAAAACTGAATAAAAATAAAAATATATTTGGTAAATTAATCAGTAGCCTTGAGCATGTATGCCTGGATGGCTTTCTCTAATGAGAAAGTTTATGCAAAAAATACCTGCTGAGGAGTTAGCTCCAGAATGCCAGTACTCCCCTAGTTTCTTAGGAGACACTGTTCTCTCAGGAAACCATTTTTTACTGATAATGCTATCTTGCTCATATTTTACAGATCTAGTACATTCTGGCTACTTTATTATTATTTGTTGTCCTATAAATATTCATCTGTAACTCTAATTAATATGCATATAAAAGCAGAGTTCTCTGTGTCTTTACTGCTCGTGCATGGATGAAGAAATAAATCAAAGACATAAAACCTCACCAACTTCCTCATTCCATTATTCAGAGATGTGGAGTCTCCAGATCCTGCAACTTCCCTCCTGGTGACCACAGTGGAAACCCTCCCATTCACAACAGCCTCAATAAAATAAAATATAAAATAAAATAAATAAAAATCTCAGAATAAACCTGAACAAAGACATTAAAGATCTACACAATGAAAATTTTTTAAGTCTTTGTAAAAAGAGATTGAGGAAGACACCAGAAGATTGAAGGATCTCCCATGTTCACGGATTGGAAGAATTAATATAGTAAAAATGGCCATACAACCCAAAGTGGTATATATATTCAATGCAATCCCAATCAAAATCCCCTATGGCATTCTTCATAAAACTGGAAAAAAAAATCCAGACAGTCATATGGAAGCACAAAAGACCTCAGAGTGCCAAAGTAACCCTGAACACAAAGAACAATGCAAGGAGGATTACTGTACCATATTTCAAGTTATATTACAGAACTATAATCATAAAACCAGCAGGTTACTGGCACAAAAATGGACCAATAGACCAATGTAACATAAGTGAAGACCCAAACTTGAGTACATGCAAATTCAGCCACCTCATATATTTGACAAAGAGGCCAAGAGCACTCAATGGAGGAAAGACAACATCTTCAGCAAATACTGCTGGCAAAACTGGATCACCACCTGTACAAGAATGAAACTAAACCTTAATCTTTCATCTCATACAAAAGTCAACTCCAAATTGATCAAAGACCTCAATGTGGAACCTGAAACTCTGAAAATGTTAAAAGAAAACATCAGCAGTAACCTACAAGAGAGATGTAGGAAAGGATTTACTAAATTGGACTTCAGTTGCACAGGAATTAGGATCAATAATCAACAAGTGGGACCTCACTAAACTAAAATGCTTCTGTACAGCAAAGGGAAACCCAAGGAAGTGAAGACAATACCCACAGCATGGGAGAAAATCTTGACCAGTGACATATCTGACAGAGGTTGAATATCCAGAGTATATAAATTACTCAAAAAACAATGGACCAACACTTAGTTTATAAATTTTGAATTATATTTACTGAAATATGACATACTGTGTTCTTGGTTTATACCTCAAATATATTTTGTGCTGTTTTCCATCTTCATGCCTTGTACATAATTTGTATAGATTGTGGATGAGATTCCAAATAAAACTTTTATTGTCAATGAAAAAAATGGACCAAGAAAATAAGTAACCAAATTAAAATATGGGCTAAAGATCTAAACAGAATATTCTCAAAAGAAGAAAAAAAGATGGCTAAGGAACAGCTTAAAAAGTGTTTGACAAGGGGGCCAAGAAACCACAATGGAGAAAAGACAGCATCTTCAGCAAGTGGTGTTGGCAAAACTGGATCACCACTTGTAGAAGAATGAAATTAAACCCTTACCTCTCACCCTGTACAAAAGTCAACTCCAGATGGATTAAAGACCTCAACGTGAAACCCCAAACTCTGAAGGTGATAGAAGAAAAAGTTGGCAGCAGACTACAAGACATAGGCGTAGGAAAAGACTTCCTAAATCAGACAGCAGCTGCACAAGAATTAAGGTCGACAATTGACAAATGGGACCTCATCAAACTCAAAAGCTTCTGTACATCAAAAGAAACAATCAAGGAAGTGAAGAGAAATCCCACAGAGTGGGAGGAAACCTTCACTGCAGATACATCTGACAAAGCATTGATTTCCAGAATATATAAACTACTCAAAAAACAAAGAAAAAAGAAAACAAACGACCCGCTCAATAGATGGAGCAAAGAACTGAACAGAGACTTCACAAGCGAGGAATTAGAGATGTCTGAGAAACACCTCAAGAACTGCTCAACATCACTAATCATTAAGGAAATGCAAATGAAAACCACTTTAAGATATCATCTTACTCCAATAAGACTGGCTAGGATCAAGAAAACAAATGATACCAAGTGCTGGAGAGGTTGTGGGGAAAGGGGAACACTCATCCACTGCTGGTGGGAATGTAAACTCGTACAGCCACTATGGAAAGCAGTGTGGAGAACCCTTGGAAGACTTGGAATGAACTTGCCACCCGACCCAGCCATACCACTCCTGGGCATGTACCCTCAAGACTTACGCCACCACAGAGATACATGCACGGCCATGTTTATTGCAGCTCTCTTCACAATAGCAAGGAGCTGGAACCAACCTAAATGCCCCTCAACTGACGAGTGGATAGAGAAAATGTGGTACATCTACACAATGGAGTTCTATGCAGCAGTAAAGAAAGACGACATCACGAGCTTTGCAGGAAAATGGCTGGAGCTAGAGGACATCATGCTGAGTGAAGTAACACAGTCCCAGAAAAACAAACGACGAATGGTATCCCTCATCTGTGGATGCTAGTGCCAATTACCCAGTTGTAAGTATTTCTTGTGTAGGGCCCCCTGAGCTTTTGTACAAAGCAGTTGGGCGTAATGCATTTTGGAAACAACAACAACAACAACAACAGAAAAGACTGCATCAAAGAACTGACTGAAACAGTGAACTTCTGCTCAAAACAGTCAACTTCCCCATGGACAATATTGAGAAAGACTAAGAGATGAAAAGCATGTTTGGCAGAATGCATGAGCTCTGGTGGGGTGGGGGAATGGGCGGGAACACGGGTCTAGATTTGTTAAAAATAAATAAATAAATTTAAAAAAAGTGTTCGACAATGTTAATAGTCAGGGAAATGCAAATTAAAGCCATTTTCATCTTACCCCTGTAAGACTGCCTAAGATCAAGAAAACAAATGATATGAAATTCTGGAGAGGTTGTGGGGAAAAGAGAATGCTCATTCATTGCTAGTGGGATTGCCAGGTCATGTATCCTCTAAGGAAAGCAGTGTGGAGAACTCTTAAGAATTTAAAAATGAACCTACCATTTGTCCCAGTCATACCACTCCCTGGCATATACCCTAAGGATTAATCCTATTGCAGAGACATTTGCACATCCATGCTTATTTTTGCTCTTTTCACAAGTGAATATATGGAAGCAACCTAACTGTCCCTTAACTGATGAGTGGATAATGAAAATATGGTACATTTACACAATAGAGTTATACTCAGCAGTAAAGATAGCTGACAACATGAATATTGCAGGTAAATAGACGGTACTAGAAGCTATTATAAGTGAAGTAACATTGAATCAGAAAAACTAACAACTTATGTTGTCCCTCATCTGTGGATCCTAGCACCAAATATTTTATGTAACTGTATATCCTGATATACTGCAGCAGCCAGGTAAATGAAAAGGAACCAGAAAGGGAAAGGGAAACAGGGTACCTGAGACAGAAAACTAGTGTGATAGTTCATGGGGCTATTGAATCTGTGGTCAGACAGGCTGAAGACAGCAAATGAGCAGGGCTGGTGGCCCTGTGGCCAAACATGCAGCTGTGGGACTGGTGATCCTGAGGCCAAACAAGTGGTTGTAGAGCTGCTGACTCACATGACCAAACAAGCTGAAGAGCCAGATGTGGAGATGATGGCTCTTCAATCAAGCTGGGAACATGCAGTAACAGCCTGGGGATCACATCAGGTGGTGCAAATCCGTAAAAATCCATCCATTTCCACACAGTTTGTGGCTTAAATAGGTCTGTGACAGGGAGTTTCTACATCATATGGCATCATCTCCCAGTGGCAAATCTTAGACTTCCATATCATCACATGTCATCCCAACTCATGGGGCACATTCAGAAAAGGGTCATGCTGATAAGCAAGCCAACTTGTGACTTCTGAGTTCCTGCTAGCAGAAACAGTCCATGCCCTGTAATTTTTGCTCCACCTAGTATGTTAAGCAAATTGGTAGCTGGCATACATACAAGATACATCCAAGTTCAGGATTGCTGTCCCACACCTCCCCCTTCTGTTTTTGCCTCTACAAGCTAAGAGAGCAGGATAGTAGTTGTGATTAGCTTGCCTTTGTCTGGCCTGAATGGCTATGACTATTTTGCAAAAGCAATAAGCAATGTCCATGTGAACCCTATTAGCAAGCATCTGTGTTCTATTCTGTACAACTCATCAGAGAATGAAAGAATCTGGTTGTGTCCCAGGGTCTCCAAGTCCAATTGGAGAGGTTTGCATGCATAAACATGCTGATAAAATAAAAGTTCAGTCAGTTTTTGATGCAGGTCATTTTCCTGCTGAATGGTGTGGCTGTCTTTTGTAGAGTGTTTGCAATCGATCCTCCTGAGGCAACTGCTCCTGTAGTCAAGGATGATGACCTCTGCAACTCTTTTGTTATAATGATGAAGGGTGATCACATGCTCCAGCCTGATCTGCTCTTCCCAAGGCATGGGAAGATTCAACAGCAACCACAGTACTGCTAGAGTCTTAAGGATATAAATAAAGTCTGTAGCATTGTGGGGTGAAATACAATTAGAGATATGGCCATGGTAATTTCCTTGTTCCACCAGTTCAGGTGAGGAGTTAGTTAGGAGGACCACAAATGGAACCATCAGGCAAGCCTGGTAGGGAGCCATTATTATAATAATTGACTCCTCTCATAGCAGGAAGGAGGTGTAAAAAGTCCCTCATACAAGTAACTCCTAAACAGCAAGTAACAGTTTGATTGAAGTTAAGTAAAACTTGGAAACAGAGGGCTGGCTCCCATTAGGACAGATTGGTTGGAAGGTGCTGTTTCAATTTGTAAGGTAGGGCCTGTGGTTGTATTAAGGCCAGAATCATTGTCAAAAATCAGAGGCAAGACACTAGCCCAAGAGGACATCATCAGAAATGGTGGGTTGGGAAAATCTGGTACAATCCCCAAGAGCCAGTGATTCCAGTGCCTTGAGGTCCCTCCATGTCTCTGGTGGAGTGGCAGTTTGTTGGGTTTCTTTCAAGCTTCTTGGATGCTCACACAGGCCAGATTTTCTGCCAGTGTTTCCTGGTCCATTTCTTGCTGTCCAATGATGAACACTTCTTGCTGGAACCCAAATGGGCATGGCTCTGCTTGTGGGAAGACACAAGCAAACCCTTTTCCCATGTTAGCAGTGTTTCTGGGCCCTTCCATTGTCCCAACATCAGATCTCACCATAGTACCAATGATGCCTCATTATTCCCTGTCAGAGGGCTCCAATGCTTGTGGACTGGGGTTATCATGTCTGGTTTCAAATATAAAATTTATAATAAAAAGTATTCTGCACACTGCATCATAGAGGAGGAGGTATAGGCCTCCTACCTTCTGTTTTTATACTCTATGATATGAAGGGTGCAGCCATTCCAGGAGCCCATGAGACTGCCATATTGCCCTCACCAGACAATCTCCTGTGAGGGAACCCAATGCTCATGGTGACCAATGCTTTACCTCTGTGAGTTATGGTGGGAAATGGCACAGAGGCAGCTAGGGCACACCTCTGGGGCACTCAGCCATTATGTAAAATTGTTTAAGCAAGCATAAAACAAGTTCTGTGTAAATCTCAAGCAAGTCTCTTTATTGTAGGTTTCTGGAAAGTCTCAGTTTATTGCTCTTTGTTAAGTTTATGTAGGGGAAAAGCATGGATCTCAGAAAGCATGTGAAAAGGACCAGATTCTAAGGAATGTGCTTCACACAATGGAGATGAGGGGACAGAACTACCTATATAAGCTTTAGGTGAATTAACAACCTTGGGGGAAGGTGGTTAACTATTAAGAGCATACATAAATCCTGGTAAAAAGCAAGTAACACAATTTAGCAATAACATAATGTATTTAGGTCATAATTAAAGTATGCACTAACTAGAAGGAATCTACTAACTAGCAAGAGGGATACATATTAAATCAAATGGAGACTATCCAAGGATTACTTCCCATGGAACAAAGGAAGAATTCAGAGCTTGGCAGCTGCATCCTATCCAGGGCTTTTAATGAACTCTGTTTTACTAGCCCATTTCCCTGGGCTACTAATTCAGAAACTCCTGAATTCCATTTATTCTAAATTAACTCATTCTGTGCGATGGCAGTCCTGCAGCAAGTATTATCCCCATTAAGGGGAGGGAAGAGTCAAATCTAACAGGTGCAGAGCAGTATTGATTTTTTTAGAACATTATCACGCATCTCTGGTTACACTGTGGAGCATGGAAGTCTCTGTATGATCCCTCAGACAATCATACAATGGATGCATCTCCTCTGAGGTGATATGAAGCCATGGGTTCAGCCACATAATAGCCCCCCAAACCTTTGGAGCTAGTTAAGGGAAATTAATTATTGGCATCTGAAGCTAAATCATCCTGGTATTTAGAAATTGACCCCAGAAACTCATAGGGACAGGCAAGTGGAATTTTCTCCTGGGAGACATTTAAATGGGCAGCCTCAAGGGCTGCTAAAATGTGCAGGAGCAGGGAGTCCAGGACTGTCCTGTCACAGTGAGCAAAGAGAATATCATCCATGTAGTGGATGAAATCTAACCCTGGGATTTTAGAAAACATTTTCAGAACATGACCAACAAAAACCTGTCAGATTATGGGGTTATTTTTCATCCCCTGTGCCAGGACTTTCCATTGATATCTCTGCATGTGGGAGGAGTGGTTCCTATGAGGGACAGTAAATGCAAAGTGAGGTCTGTCCTCAGGGTGCAGGGGAATAGAAAAGCAACCTTTAATATCAAGAATAGCAATGTGTTTGACCCAGGTATGGCTGAGAGCCAAGGGAGCCCAGGATAGGTTGTTCCCATTTTTTCATTGTAGTGTTAATGGCCTTGAGGTCATGGAGCATATGAAACTTCCCCTGCTGTTTTTTTTGAATTACAAGGACAGGAGTATTCCAGGGGCTAACTGATGGTTAAATACGCCCTGCATTTTGTTGCACAACAACTATGGACTCCAAAGCTGTAAATTTAAATTAAGAAAGTGGCCATTGTTCCACTCAGATGAGCATTGATGTCATCCATTCTAGCTTAATAGGTGATGGCAGAACGGTTGCCCTTAGAATTGGGCATACTAGCTGAGATCTCCCAAGACCAGCTGAGGCAAGCACAGGTACATAGGCAGCAGCTTGGTGCTTCAGCAACGCTGATTGTTGATTGATTTAATATATTTAATCTGTTAATCCAGTTGTCTTTGGCTTAATTGGCTTTTGTGGCTGTGGGGGCAGAGTTATCCTCCCAGCTGGTATAAAAGGTAGGGTTGTGTGAGTCTTAGATCTCAGATCTCCTGAGACCAGCTGAGGCAAGCGCAGGTGCTGGGGCATGGGCTAAAGAGCCCGCCCACCACCACCACCCCCCACCACCCACCCTCCCCCGCCAACTGGGATTACGAAGGCATCTAAAGGAGGCAAGAAAAGCAAGCCTTCAACACAGTAAAGAGGCATTTAGGACTTACATTGGAATACAGGCAAGGAGAAGCTCATATGCCAGGAACACGAAGAAGAGACAACATGGGAAAGGGGCAGGATAATCCCGCATCAAGCTCTACCAACCCTATGGAAGATTCCTACAGTGGGATCCCCCTGGGGATGGCCCAGGACACAGATATCAGAAACACAATTGGGAACATATTTAAAGAACTACAAGATTATAAAGAGCAAATCAAAGAACTAAGAAAAGAGAATGAAGAACTCAAGAAGGACCTAGAGAGAGAGAATGACAAACTCCGGAAGGAAGTAGAAACACTGAAAAGATCCCATGCTGAAAAAGATAAGGAAACCAACCAGCGAAGCAAAGAGCTACAGGAAGAGATTGAGAAGCTCCAAAAAGAAGTAGAAATACTAAAGAAATCAGAAGAGGAAATGAAAAAGGAAATCAAACACTCATCCAATCAAGAGGAAAGGAATGGAAAAAGCCTCAGAAGCAGAATGGAGGAAGCAGAACAAAGAATATCAGACCTGGAAGATAACACAGAACAACTAAAAACCTCAAGGAAAGATTATGAAAAATTTAAAAATACACAAAAGTGGAACAACCAGGAGCTGTGGGACACTATGAAAAGATCAAACCTCCGCATCATAGGAATAGAGGAAGGAGAAGAATCCCAAGAGAATGGTATTGATCAGATCTTCAACAGAATAATAGATGAAAACTTCCCCAAACTAAAAAAGGACAAACCAATACCAATACAAGAAGCACATAGAACTCCAAACAGACAAGATCAGAAAAGAAATTCTCCACGCCACATCATAGTTAAAATGCTAGACACCCAAAACAAAGACAAAATCCTTAAAGCCACAAGAGAAAAACAACAAGTGACCTATAAGGGGAAACCTATCAGAATTACAACTGACTTCTCAACGCAAACTATGAAAGCAAGAAGAACCTGGAGCAAAGCATTCCCAGTGTTAAGGGACAATAGATGCCAACCCAGGTTACTATACCCAGCAAAAATGTCAATTATAGTTGAAGGAGAGAGAAAAACCTTCCATGACATAAACAACTTGAAAGAATACATGTCCGGAAAACCAACCCTTCAGAGAATACTTGAAGCAATTCAAAGAACAGAAGAAAGGAGCAACCAACCCCAGGCACCTAGAAAGAGAAATCAATAAAAGCATAACTGCAGAAGTAGAAACCTAAATCAAAACCGCAGATGGATAATAAGGCAAAAGGAAGCAACACAAACCTATCAGTCATAACCTTAAATATTAATGGACTAAATTCCCCAATCAAAAGACATAGACTGGGAGACTGGATTAGGAAACAGAATCCATCGATATGCTGTCTACAAGAAACACATCTTACCTTCAAGGACAGGCACCACCTTAAAGTGAAGGGATGGAAAAAAATATTCCAAGCAAATGGTACCAAAAAGAAAGCAGGTGTTGCTATTTTAATATCAGACAAAATAGACTTCAAAGTAAAAGAAATCAGAAGAGACAAAGAAGGCCATTACATTTTTATCAAAGGAACAATTCACCAAGAAGATTTCACAATCATGAATATATACGCCCCAAACTCTGGTGCACAAAAACGATTCTCCAGAATGACAAGGCACACACTAACTCCTATACACTCATATTAGGGGACTTCAATACCCCACTGAGTCCTTTGGATAGGTCAACAGGACAAAGAATAAACAGAGAAACATCTGAACTGAAAGATATGATACACCAAATGGACCTCATAGACCTCTACAGAATATTCCACCCTAATACCAGAGAATACACTTTCTACTCAGCACCCCACGGAACATTCTCCAAAATAGACCACATACTGGGACACAGAAGAAACATCCACAAATACAAAAGGATTGAAATATTTTCATGCATTCAATCAGACTACAGTGCAATAAAGCTCAACATCAACACCTGGATAAGCCCTATTGCCTACAAGAACACATGGAGACTAAACAACACACTCTTGAATAATGAATGGGTCATGGAAAGGATAAAGAAAGAAACAAAAGCATTCCTGGAACTGAGTGACAATGAAAATACAAAACAGCAAAATCTATGGGGTACCTTAAAAGCAGTCTTAAGATGGAAGTTTATAGCCCTGGGTGCCTACATTAGAAAAACAGAAAGAGCACAAGTGAATGATCTAACATTACAGCTAAAAGCACTTGAGAGGCAACAACAGAGGAACCCTAAACACAACAGACAGGAAAAAATAACAAAAGTCAGAGCAGAAATCAAAGAAATAGAAACAAAGAAAACAATACAAAAAAATCAATGAATCCAAAAGTTGGTTCTTTGAAAGAATAAAAAAAAGATAGACAGACCTCTAGCCCAGTTAACCAAAAGAAAGAAGGAACAACTCCAAATCAATACAATCCGTAATGAAATGGGAAATATCACAACAGACAAGGGGAAGATCCAGAAAATCATATGGGAATATTTCAATAACCTATATTCTACCAAGTTTGAAAACCTAGAAGAAATGGATGAATATATGAAATCGTGGGAATCACCAAAGCTCAACCAAGAAGAGATCCACAGCTTAAACAGACACATAATACATGAAGAAATTGAAGACATAATAAGAAACCTACCAAATAAGAAAAGCCCAGGCCCAAACGGTTTCACGGCAGAATTCTATAAAACATTTCAAAAACACCTACAAACATTATTACTGAAACTGTTTAGAAGGAAACAGAGGGAATTCTCTCAAACTCCTTCTATGAAGCCAGCATCATTCTATTACCAAAACCAGGCAAAGATACAACTAAAAAGGAGAATTATAGACCCATCTCCCTAATGAACACAGATGCCAAAATTCTAAACAGGATACTGGCAAATCGCATACAGACCCACATCAAGAAGATCATCCATCATGACCAAGTTGGATTCATACCAGAGATGCAGGGATGGTTCAACATACGAAAATCAATAAACATCATCAAACACATAAACGGAATCAAAGACAAAAACCACACCATCATCTCAATTGATGCTGAAAAAGCCTTTGACAAAATCCAGCATCCCTTCATGCTTAAAGTCCTAGAAGGAATTGGATTGGAGGGATCATTCCTCAATGTAATCAAAGCCATATACAGGAAACCCACAGCCAATATCATCCTAAATGGGGAAATGACAGAAACATCCCCTCTCAAATGGTAGTAACTCGGAAAGGCTGGCCCCCTGTCCCACTTCCTCTTCAATTCAATAGGATTGAACACTTGCTAGAGCAATAAGGCAAAAAAGGAACATTCATAGGAGTACTAATGGGAAAAGAGGAAGTCAAGCACTCCCTATTTAGCTATGATTATGATTCTCTTACTTACGGGATGCTAAAAAACTTCCACTCTAGGAAAACTTCCTAGAATACAAAGTAACGCGTGATTCAGCAAAATGTGGCAGGATAAAAAAATTTAACACTAAAAAAATCAATGACCTCTGTCATACACACCAAGAACACAACAACTGGAGACTAAGAATTCAACGAGACCTTCCCAAGGCTGCAGGAGCATGGTTAGTGGTTAATGAGTGCCAATCTGTTCTCTTCTACCAGAGGGCTGCAGTTCGATCCCAGCACTGCCAAGGTTGCGGATGAGAATGCTGTGTAACTCAATTTCCAGGCAGGAACTTCCAGTTCCAGGGGAATCTGTACACCCTCTTCTGACCTCTGCGGTCGTTGACGCACATGTAGGAACAAACCTCCATGCAGACAAGTAAATTCATACACATACAAAAAATAAATAAATAAAATCTAAAATTAAAAAAAAAAAAAAAAAAGACTCTTTCATCAAGCAAAAAAAAAAAAACATTAAGACATACTAGGAACAAACCTAGCCAAAGTCACCAAGATCTCTACAACAAAAATTTTAAACCCTTAAAGAACGAAATTAGGAGAAGACATTAGAAGATGGAAAAAAAACCCATGCCGTCTGGATGCGGGAAAATTCAAACATTGTAAAACTGTCTCTCTACTGAACCTCTTGTATCGATTTAACGCAATGCCAATCAAAATCCTAACGAGTTTCTTCACCGGCTGGGAAAAAAACGTCCTTAAATTCCATTCATAAATAAACCCAAAGGACCCTGCAATAGCCAAAACAAAACCTGAGCTGACACAGCAGCAATACAAGGGGCTTCCCTACCAGACTTTCAACTTACTCCCCGGCTCATAGTCCCTCCCCCCCCACCCCCCACAGATGACAAAAAAATGACAAAACAGACTGATGACCAACTGGAATAAAACGAAGATCCAAATCTGAGCACATACAATTTCACGCCATCTATATTTGACAAGTGACCAAAAAGCCACCAATGGCGAAAAGCCAGCTTCTTCAGCAAGTTGTTGTTGGCAAAACTGGATCACCCCGTAAGACGAAGGAAAAATTAAAACCCTACCTCTCGCCCCTGTACAAAAGTCAACTCACCAGATGCGATCAAAAGACTTCACGTGACCCCCAACAACTCTGAGGGTCTATAGAAGAAAACGTTGGCAGCAGACTACAAAGACATGTGGTGGTACACGACTTCCTAAACCTCCCTCCGCCTGCAACGCATTCCTGTCACAATGTACCCCCTTTTACCTCATCCAACTCAAACCGCTTCTGGAACAATCCAACAAGAACCCAATCAGGAATTGATAGAGAAATCCACAGGTGGTGAGGAAACTTCACCACAGACCATCTGTACCAGCCTTCTCCTCCTCTCTCCACCTATCCCCCAATCAAGCAAAGCCGAACCCCCCCCATTCCCCCTCCCCCCCCCCCCCCCCCCCACGCACGGCACCCCCCCGCGCCACACCTCTCTGTCCCGCACCCTACCCCCACCACCCCCGCACCCCACCCCTCACGCCGAAGCGCGCCTGGTCCCTCCCTCTGCGCGCCTACCATAGGTTGCCCCCACCCACCCTCTCTGACCGTTCTCCTCGGTGTACCTAGCGGGCCGAAGGTGATAACCTGCCGACCCTCCAGCGGCGCCTTGCGCACGAGAGCACTCGGCGGTCGCAGCCCAATAATGGAGCCTGGAGACCATGCTTTTCGACCAGCGACCGAGCGACGGACCCGACACGAACCTCTCCCCAGAGCCGAGACGTAGCGGTAGGAAGAGTGACAACCAAAACTGACACTTGAGGGGAGAGAAGCACCACTTCCAATATAAGAAGACCCTTTCCCTCCGAGTATGCTCCCGCTTATGCCCCGGTGTTATTTACTATCACGATTCTTTCCTCCATTCTTAATAAGAAGGTGCCAGAGGACATCGAAGCGGAGGCGAGTTCTGTTATCCCACTATACCACCCCACTTTTCCCCCAAGTGCTGGAGAGGTTGTGGGGAAAGGGAACTGTCATCCACTGCTGGTGGGAATGTAAACTCGTACAGCGACTATGGAAAGCAGTGTGGAGAACCCTTGGAAGACTTGGAATGAACTTGCCACCTGACACAGCCATATTACTCCTGGGTATGTATCCACAAGACTCACCCCACCGCAGAGATACATGCACGGACATGTTTATTTCAGCTCTCTTCACAATAGCAAGGAGCTGGAAGCAACCCACATGCCCCTCAACTGATGAGTGGATAGAGAAAATGTGGTACATCTACACAATGTAGTTGTATGCAGCAGTAAAGAAAGATGACATCAGCCAGGCGTGGTGGCATATGCCTTTAATCCTAGCACTTGGGAGGCAGAGACAGGAGGATCTTTGTGAGTTCAAGGCCAGCCTGGTCTACAAGGTGAGTTCCAGGACAGCTGGGGCTACAGGGAGACCCTGTCTCAAAAAGACCAAAAAAAAAAAAAAATGACGGCATCATGAGCATTGCAGGAAAATGCCTGGATCTAGAGGACATCATGCCGAATGAAGTAACACAGTCCCAGAAAAACAAACGACGAATGAATCCCTCATCTATGGATGCTAGTGCCAATTACATAGTTGTAAGTATTTCTTGTGCATGGCCCCTTGAGCTTTTGTCCAAAGAGTGATGCATATTGGAAACAACAACAACAACAGAAATGACTGCATTGAAGAACTGTCTGAAACAGTGAACTGCTGCTCAAAACAGTCAACTTCCTCATGGAGAATATTGAGAAAGACTGAGAAAGAGATGAAAAGCATGTTTGGCTGAATGCATGAGCTCTGGTGGGTGAGGGAATGGGGGCAGGGACACAGGTCTAGATTTGATAAAAAAATAAATAAATAAATAAAATTATGTAAAAAAAAAAGAATTGGGCAAACTAGGAGCCTTGTTCCCAGTCTTGAGAGTCTACTTCTGAATTATAAGAGACTTTATCGCACTCACAGTTAGGATTGCCCCTAAGGCTTCAAGGAAGTCCATGCCTAACAATTTATGATGCAGGTCAGGCGTTATTAGGGGCTTAATGGTCCCCTGTTCCACATCTAAGTCTCTCTGTACCATAGGCCAGGTAGTTATTTTAGATTCCACATTTCCTCCCTTCAGTTATTTTCCATTCTTTCAGAACCTCCTCCTCCCTGATGATGGTTTGGTCTGCTGTGGTATCCAATAAGCACTTAAAAAGCCTATCCCCTATGTAAATTTGTATGCAGGGATTATAGGTCTCCTCAAGGAAGACCTGTTTCTTCTATTCCCATTTTATTTGAGGAGGAGAGATAAGATTGACAGGGTCCTGGCTCCCTTTCTTGCCAGCCTGCAAGCTGTTCTGGGTAGGGTTTAAAATTTCATCAATAAAAAAAAATAAAATAAAATAAAATAAAATAAAATTTCATCAATAAGGATGCCATCTTTTCTATACTTAGAGTGGCAATTCCAGGCCCAGTGGAATCCCCTCTGGCACTTTGGACAAGGCTTGGAATTCCACTTGGTACTTATTGTGGTTTGAATGAGAGTGTCCCCCCATAGGCTTTAAGTATTCAGACATTTTGTCTCCTATTGGTGGCACTGTTCTTGGAGGTCTTAGAAGGTGTGGTTGTGCTAGAGGAAGTATGTCACTGGGGGCAGGCTTAGTGAGGTTAACAAGCCTTGTGGTCTCCAGTGTCTCTCTCTCTGCTTCCTGTGCTCATTGCAAGATGTGAACCTCGGCTTGCTGCTCCAGCCCCGGCCACCATGCTTCCCACCACAATGGACTCTAATTCCCTGGAACCATCAATCGTAAGCTCAAATAAACTCTTCCTTTTATAAGTTCCCTTGGTCATGGTGGTTTATCACAGCAACAGAAAAGTGACTAATACAGTTATTTGGTACCAGAGAGTGGGATGTTGGCTATGAAGAACCTGACCATGTAGGTGTTTGGAGAAGTGTGGAAGACTGGAACTTTGGGCTAGAAAAGCTGTTGACTACTGTAAGCAGAGTGTAAGGGGCCATTCTAGTAGAAGCCTGGAAGAAAGCATTGCTGCAAAAAATGTAGTTCCAGAGGAAAATAAAGACTTAGGCAGCAACTGGGATATTTTGATAAAGAGTCTGGCAGAAGTTTGCACATAGCCCAAATGCTTGCCTGATGCTAAGTTGAAAAGCAATGGACTAATGTCTTTGGCAGAGGATATTTCAAGACAGACTAATGAATAGCTGTTATCCAGTCCTTAAGTGGTTTACAGCAAACTGAAACTATGACTATTTTATAATCAGCATTAGTACTCTCATATGCCAGTTTCTTAAGGTCTCACAGGCTTCCCCATGGGAGACCTTCCTTTATACTGCCTCAGTAACCCAGGTAAGGAATTGAGTAAAGTCCTCTTTTGGCTGTTTCCACAGTTGGAAAAGGGAGGCAGACCCTCACTGGAGGGGGGGGCGGTCCAAACTGTGCAGGAGCACACCTAGTCTAATATCTTGGATGGGCGGAGGCCATGAACTTGGTCTACTGGTTCACTCCAAACCAGCCTTCCCCCTAGAATTCATGCTTAGAGATTTGTTCTACAGTAGAGCAATTACACTCTGCCTGCTGTTCACATTGATCATAAAAAAGAAAGCCTTTCCCTTGCCCTCAAAGGTCAACTAAGTCCCAGGGAACCATGGTTGGGGGGTATCTCTCGAAATGTCCTGCAAATGTGAGTCACCAGTCTTCCTGTGCAGGGAGGTCTTGGAGATCCACTAATGGTATTTCAGCCAGTGTCCAGCCTATAAAGAAGAAAGTCTGCTCATGCTTCAGAAAATGAACACTCATCTAGCAAGACCTGACTTTGTCCTTGAGTGGATGAAACTGGTAATTGAAAATCAAAAAAAGAACCAGGGGATCCCTCCCCCCACAAAACGTGAGTGACCCTTGAGGACCAGATCCTCAAGTGACCTTGAGAAAACAAAAACCTTGGTAATCTGGGCTAACTGTGTGGCCTTAAACATCCAAAAAGAAAGTATAACCAGAAATAAATAAATAGTAAGGCCTGAGAAATTGTACTTCGGGTATAAAACTTGAGGTCTTAGTAAAAACACAAAAAGTTAAAAGGGGGGGCTGGAGAGATGGCCTAGTGGTTAAGAGTGCAAAATACTCTTGCAGAGGACCCAGGTTTGATCCCCAGCACCTACATGGTGACTGAGAACCATCTTTAACTCCAGTTCCAGGGGAATCTAATGCCTTCTTCTGATCTCCATGGCATTGCACAACACAAGTGCACAGACTTGCATGCAGACAGTACATTCATACACATAAAAAATAAATAATTTTTTTAAAAAGCACAGTTGTTTTGCCTGTCTTACTGGCAAGTGCAGCTACCCAGAGGTTGCCACTGTTTTGCCATCTTTCAAAGACCTGAGACACAGCTTTTCATCCTTCCAATATGTACTGAAGACTCATGTCTCTCCAAGAATCCTCTAAACCTTCAGTGCTAGATGGGGACTGCTGAGACACCCAACTTGTGGACTGACCTACTACTGGAGTTTCAGCCTCTTCAGAGTATAGACTGCCACTGTTGGACTACCCAGGCTGTATCATGGAGACCAGTACAGGAAGATCAAGACAGGATGCAGTGCTTATTGGACCTCATTTGCTGACCATGGGAAAGTAAATTCCCAGTGTGGAGTACAAGGGCAGAACTGATGGTGGTCTGGACTTGCCAAGGAGGAGCCTTCGAACATGATATCCTTCAGCCTAAAAAAGAAAAAAATCATAAAAAAGAAAGCCTTCCATTTTGAGAAATCACTGGGCACTAAGACACCAGGGCAATGTGTTTCCAATCATGATAGATGTTGAGACCCAATAAAAAGGTATATAAAAGGCTCTCTCCATATAGAGAGAATGGACAATCTCTAGAAATGACATTGCAGAGGTCCTTGATGGTGTTAGAGTTGTGAGGATACCAAAAGAGTGGGTGTTGCAGGGTAAGCACAATGTTAACAAGAAAGGCCTCTGAGTGACTGGGGGTTGAGACTGAGGGGAGCACCTCTGTTCTAGTTTGTCTTCCATTGCTATGACAAAACACTCTGACTGACACCAACTTGGGGAGGAAAGGGTTTATTCAGCTTACATCTCCCAGGTCAGAGTTCATCACTTAGGGAGCCCAAGGCAGGAACTCAGGGCAGGAACCTGGAGGCAGGAGCTGAAGCACGAGCCATGGAGGAGTGCTGTTCACTGGCTTGCTCCCCTGGCTCATGCCCAGCCCGCCTTCTTATACAGGACACAACAACCTGCCCAGGGTGGCACTACTCACTGTGGGCTGGGCCCTCCCACACTGCTCGAACATCAAGACAATACTCCACGGATGTGGCCCAGGCAAATCCAATGGAGCCAATTCCCCAATTGAGGCTCCCTCAACCCAGGTGTGTCAAGTTGGCACGAAAGCTATCCAGCACAACCTCCATGCATGTCCAGCTGAGCACAGAGAGTTGTGAAAGGCTGAGGAGCCAGCAGATGTCTCAGGTTTGGGGAAGCCAAAAGGACAGCCATCTGTTCAGTAGAGGCTATCCAGAAGAGAGCGGAGGTTTTGGGGGAGGGAGCAGGGTGCTGAGAGTCTTCAAGATCTATCAGGTGGACAGATTCTGGCTCTCAGACTGCATGGGCACGACTCATAGGGGCAACACCAGAGTCAGTGAAGGAAGGGGTAATTTCACTTTCATTTATTATTTGAGCTTGCAATATCTCAGATATATTCATCTGTTTCAGGCCCAAACATTGGAGAGGAATAATCACAATGGAGACAAAAACACTCACAGTAGAAAGACAGGGGGCACAATGGAGAACAAAGTCCCAATGTTGCTCAGCCTGAAGGAGAGGCTCTCTAGAAGGTAGATTCCCCATTTTTGCATGGGTTCGAATGCCTGAGACTCACCAGATTGCTTCAGGTCCCTGTTTGAAGGTGACAGTTATGGGACTGCTGACCCCATGTTTGAGCAACCTGAAGAGGGCATGTGCAAGGGTCTGGTGACTTTGTGGCCAAACACACAGGCATGGGACTGATGGTCCCACAGCCAAACATGCAGCTGTGGGACTGATGGCCCTGAGACCAAACATGTGGTTGCAGAGATGCTGACTCTTACAACCAAACAAACTGAAGAGCCAGCTGTGAGGTTGATGACCTTGTAATCAAGCTAGGTAAAAAGAGCATGTGTGTATGAACAGCCCAGAGATCATGTCAGGTGGGGGAAATCCATAAAAATCTGTCCATTTCCACACAGCTGGTAGCTTAAATAGGTCTGGGGCAGGGAGCCTCTACACTGTATGACATCACCTCCCAGTGGCCAATCCTAGACCTGCATACCATTACACATCATCCCAACTCATGGAGGATATTCAGAAAAGGGGTGTGCTGACAAGCAAGCCTACTCATGACTTCTGAGTGCTTTCTAGGAGAAAACAGGGTGTGTCCTGTATTTTTTGGTCCATCTAGTGTGCTAAGCAGATTGGTAGCTGGCATATGCTCAAGATATTTCTGAGTTGAGGACTGCTGTACCACAACAGTTGTTACTAACGGAGAAGCAAAAAAAAAAAAAAATCAGTGTATCTACATGTGAGGAGAGGGTTAAAAAAGGAAATGTGGTGATAAAGGGAAAGAAGGAGCCCAAGAGAAGTAGGGCCACAGGAGACTGGCATTATCAAGGGGAAAATGGGGATACTGTAAATGGGGAAGTCATGGAGGAAAGGCTAGTTCGAGAAGGGGAGAGAGGAGAGATAATGTCTAGCTAGGATTAAAAAAAAAAACCTGCAGGGTGTGGGCCGCACATAAGCCAGGAGTATCTTGGGAGTTGTGCTGGATAGCTTTAGTGTCAACTTGACACACATGGGTTGAGGGAGCCTCAATTGGGGAATTGGCTCCATTGGACTGACCTGTGGCCACATCTGTGGAGTATTGTCTTGATTGTTGAGCAGAGTGGGAGGGTCCAGCCCACAATGAGTAGTGCCACCCTGGGCAGGTTGTTGTGTATGGTATAATAGGACAGGCTGGGCATGAGCCAAGGGAGCAAGCCAGTAAACAGCATTCCTCCATGGCCTGTGCTTCAGCTCCTGCCTCCATGTTCCTGCCCTGGGATCCCTGAGTGATGAACTGTGACCCAGGAGATGTAAGCTGAATAAACCCTTTCCTCCCCAAGTTGGTGTCGGTCAGAGTGTTTTGTCACAGCAATGGAAGACAAACTACAACAGGACTTGAGGTTTGAATATCTAGCCTGCCTTGCATAGACACTGCTGGTGCCTGCCAGAACAGCTGAGACACAGGGTACCAGTGTGCAGGCTAAGCAAGCAACTCTTTCCCCCCTCCCCCCCAACTGGAATTCCAGAGGCAGTTTCTAGTAAGCCCTACAACCAACCTAGAGGAACTGGCTTGCAGCGGAGGGATCACAGTGCTCAGAAGGTGTCATCTGAGTTGTTACCCACCCAGTTCATGCAGAACAGAAAGGAAAGAGTGAATTATAACTTCCAGTATATAACCAAAATTGAAAGCCTGAAACCTAGACAAGTCAGCACTCCATAAAAAAGAAGAATACAACTGAAGGAATCAAGGAAAGCAATCCTCCAACACGGTGAAGAGGCAAGGCTGCCCCCTGTCACCACTCCTCTTCAATACAATGCTTGAAACATTGGCTAGGGCAATAAGGCAAGAAAAGGAAGTTAAAGGAATACTAATTGGAAAAGAAGAAATCAAACTATCCGTTTTGGGAGATGATATGATAGCTTACCTAAGGGATGATAAAAACTCCACCAGAAAACTCTGAGAAATGATTAAGAGGTTCAGTAAAGTGGTGGGATACAAAATTAACCTAGAAAAATCAGTAGCCTTTCTTTATAACAACAACAAGCAACTGAAGAAGGAATACAAGGAGACCTTTCCAATCACAATAGCCTCAAAAACAATAAAATACCTAGGAACAAATCTAAACAAAGACACCAAAGATCTCTATGACAAAAATTATAAACTCCTGAAGAAGGAGATTGAAGAAGACATCAGAAGATGGAAAGACCTCCCGTGCTCATGGATTGGAAAAATTAATATAGTAAAAATGTCCATTCTACCCAAATTAATATACCAATTCAATGCAATTCCAATTAAAATCCCCAAAACATTCTTCACAGGCTTGGAAAAAAATTCTTAAATTCATATGGAACAACAAAAGACCCCGAATAGCCAGAGCAACCCTGAGTGAAAAGAGCAATATGGGGGCAGGGGTGCGGATTTCTATATCGGACTTCAAACTATACTACAGGGCTACAGTCATAAAAACAGCCTGGTACTGGCACAAATACAGACCTACAGACCAATGGTACAAAACTGAAGACCCAAACTTGAACACATACAATTTCAGCCACCTCATATTTGACAAGGGGGCCAAAAAGACTCAATGGAGAAAAGACAGCAGCTTCAGCAAATGGTCTTGGTAAAACTGGATCACCACTTGTAGAAGAACAAAATTAAACCCCTACCTCTCACCCTGTACAAAAAAATCAACTCCAAATGGATCAAAGACCTCAATGTAAAACACAAAACTCGGAAGGTGATAGAAGAAAAAAGTTGGCAGCCACTTACAAGACATAGGCATAGGAAAACACTTCCTCAATCAGACAGCAGCTCCACAGGAAATAAGGTCAATAATTGACAAGTGGGACCTTATTAAACTCAAAAGTTTCTGTACATCAAAACAAACAATCAAGGAAGTGAAGAGAAAACCCAGAGTGAGAGGAAACCTTCACTGCTGATACATCTGACAGAGCATTAACTTCCAGCATATATAAACTACTCAAAAAACAAAGAAATAAGAAAACAAATGACTCACTCAAAAAGATGGAGTAAAGAGCTTATCAGAGGTTTCACAAGTGAGGAAATAGAAATGGCTGAAAAACACCTTAAAAAGTGTTCAACATCACTAATAATTAAGGAAACACAAATTAAAACCACTTTAAGATATCATCTCACTCCAATAAGGCTGATTTAGGATCAAGAAAGCAAATGATACCAAATGCTGGAGAGGTTGTGGGGAAAGGGGAACACTCATCCACTGCTGGTGGGAATGCAAACTTGTACAACCACTATGAAAAGCAGTGTGGAGAACCCTTAAAAGACTCAAAATGAGCCTACCACCTGACCCAGCCATACCACTTCTGGGTTTATATCCACCATATTCTTCCTACTGCAGAGATACATGTACAGCCATATTTACTGCAACTCTCTTCACAATAGCAAAGAGCTGGAACCAACCCAAGTGTCCCTCAACTGACAAGTGGATAGACAAAATGTGGTACATCTACACAATGGAGTTCTATGCAGTGGTAAAGAAAGATGACATCATGAAATTTAGAGATAAATGGATGGAACTAGAAGATTTTATGCAAAGTGAAGTAACACAGTCCCAGAAAAACAAAAGACAAATGGTAACCTTCATCTGTGGATGCTAGTACCAATTACCTAGTTGTAAGGCAAACTAAGCAACATTAATATTATAGTCCTCATGATCTGAAAACAACTATGCTCTTATGTTATGAATCCCTAGACAGGTTCTAGAACTAAACTACCATTTATTTTCAGACCTTGGACTTTGGTATATGATGATAGGTATGTATGCATCTTTTAGAGTAATATAAAATTAAAATGGAAAAATGCAAATCAAGAAATATGATATGGAAATAACATACAGTTTATTTTCAAAAGATACAATTTTAATATAGATGCTATATATCAAGCTGGTGTAACTTAGCCTTTTGGGGTGCTTAACGACCATACTTAATGCCCATATCAATTTGGCAGAGGAACCTAAGGGATAACTTTGTTCCCTGCCCTCAGAGTTCAACCAAGTCTTAGGGGACTATGAATGGGAGCATCTCTTGAAATATTGTGCAAATGTGGGACACCAGTCTTCCTGTTCAGGGAGTTCTTGGAGATCCACTAATGGGACTTTGGCCAGTGTCCAGTCTATAAAGAGTAAAGCCTGTTCATACTTCAAAAAGAGAAGCTTGGTCTAGCAAGACCTGATTTTGTCCTCGAGTGGATGGAACTGGTAAATGAAAAGCTGAAAGGAGCCAGAGGCTCCCACCCCCCCCCCCCCCCCCCAAAAAAACCTGAGAGACCCCTTGAGGACCAGAGTTCTCAACTGACCTCAAAAAACAAAAACCTTGGGTAATCTTGGCTAAGGTTGTGGTGGCGTTAAGCATCTAAAAGGAAGCAAAACCAGGAAATAAATAAATCAGTAGGCTAGAGAATTTGTACTTCAGGTATAAAACTTGGCGATCTTAGTAAAAGACAAAAGGTGCTGAGAGATGGCCTGGCAGTTGGGGGTGCTGACTGCTCTTGCAGATGACCCGTTCTATCCCTGTCCACCCACTGACAGCCTGAGAACCGTCCTGTAACTCCAATTCCAGAAAATCTACCATTCCAGGAGTCCGTCAACCCTCTTCGTGACCTCTGCAGCATTGCACAACACGGGTGCGCAGAACCTACATGCATACAATGCATTAGTGCACATAAAAAATAAATTAAAAAAAAAGGAAAAAGAGAGAGCACTGTTGTTTGGCCTGTCCTCAATTCTTACTGACAAGTGGCATCTACTCTGTGGTTTCCACTGCTTTTGCCATCTTCAAAGACAATTAGATATAGCTTTTTAGCCCTCCAATATGGACTGAAGACTCATGTCTCTCCAAGAATCCACCAAACCTTCATACCAGAGGGGACTACTGAGATACCTAGCTTGAGTGGACTAAGCCTATGGTGATTTAGCCTCGCAGAGGCTGCCATTGTTGACGTATACCCCGGACCGTTTCATGGAGGCCAGCGCAGGAGGATCAAAACAGGATGCATGCTTAATGGACTGCATATTGGGGAGGACCATTCTAGGGAAAACTCAAGTGTGGAGCACAAGGGCTGGATTGATGCTTGTTTGGGCTTGCCAAGGAGGAAAATTCAAACACTTCCTTAAGGAAAACATGACATCTTTTTAGCAAAAAAATCCTCCAATTCAGGTGATTATGTGTGTTAATGTATGTATGTATTTGTGTGTGGTATATATAATATACTATATACTATAATATATATATATAATTTTTTTTTTTTTTTTTTTATGTATATGTATGTTTGTTGAAGCAATACAAGTTAGAGAGAACAAAAAAACCCTGAGAGAATCGTATTAGTATAACAATCTATTGGAAAATTGAACACAAAATATCTCTACATGAGTCCATGTGCAAAGCTTAAGGCTACATAAGAAACAGCACCAGCAGGAGAAAACTTCCTTTCAGTGGTTGGCCATGGTAGTCCAAGAGACTCCCAAAATTACACAGGCTATTGCCAGAGCCCTTGATTGCCTCTCAGAATCTGAAGGTAAGTCCTTATTTCTGAAGACAGGATATACCAAAATTGGAGCGATGCTGCTAGAAATGACCAGGAAGCCATCTCCTCTGATGGCCAGCTCTCACAGCTTTGGAGAGCACTATGTAAGCTACTAGTGGAAAGCAGCAATCAGTGATCCAATAACAGCGTTAAGACCAAATATACACATCAATATCCAGCACAGCATATGACATCTGTGCACAAGTGGCACTTTTATCTTGGGGGCAATCAATGGCTGACTAATTGGACTTAAAGCCCAATAGTTGGAGGAAACAAATGTGTGATACTCTAGACATTGCCATATGCCCACAGCTAGAAAGGGCATAGATCTTAGAGAAATTCCTACAGTTGTCATATCCCTAGGCTAAATTAACATTTTTTTTGGTCTTTTCGAGACAGGGTCTCCCTGTAGTCCCAGCTGTCCTGGAATTCACTCTGTAGACCAGGCTGACCTTGAACTAACAAAGATCTGCCTGCCTCTGCCTCCCAAGTGCTAGGATTAATGGCGTTCACCAACACGTACTAACTGCAAAATAGGTATCCTTATATTTACAGAAAATATCCCAGATACCACTCAATAAAGAAGCTTCTTTTGTCCCAGATGAAGAATAGTACAGATGGACAGGGACATTGTGAATTCCTCATGCCTAAGCAATGCATCTACAATGCAACCTTTACACCTAAGGCTCATGCAGCATAGTACAAGGGGCCAAGAGGACATTTATTAACCACTTAACTCTCATTAAGGAAGCTTCCCCATGTAACAGGAGACCAGGAACTCAAAAAGTTATTAATGGCTAAATTGTAGGGATTAAGAGTCTACAGAGTGTGGGACAGTGGAAAGGTCAACTATATTCAGCTTCAGTCACCCAGGGCTCAAGGAACATTGAGGAAGAAGGGGCAAAAGGTTGTAAGAGCCAGGGAGGTGGTGCAAGACCATATGAAAATGAATCATACAAACTCCTGGGACCCTGTTCATATGAATCTACAGCATTGGTATCAGCATGCACAAGACCCATGCAGCCTCAACCAGACAAAAACCCAGCAGAGGACTGAAGAAATGAGTAGCAGAACCCAATATTAGCTAAGAATTATTGGCAGCTGCTTATAATTGGGTGAGAAATAATCAGCCATCTATAAGAGATGGATTCCAGATAGGCTGACTAGAGCTCAGAGAATGGACTGGCACTGGAGAATGGCTAAGGAGAGTATTTTACCACAATAGACCCTAACACAAATGACAGAATTATGAACTCCAAGGGGAGGTGGATGGCTGTGGGAGAATGCCAATGGAGAAGAGGAATTAAGCAATTAACGCTTATTGAGAAGTTATGCATGAAATACACAAAAATCAAAAAATTAGAAAAATATATTAAATAGTTAATGGTCTGGGGGACCAAAAGCAGGGAGGAAGGGAGAGGGGTGAGGAATAAGGGAGAATAATGGAGCACGTGACAGGAAAACATAAGTGTCAATTAACTCATGGGAGGAAAAGTTTGAGCAAGAAAGAGAGGCACTGCAGAGATAGCTCAGAGGTTAGGAGAACTGGCTGCTCTACAGGAGGACCTGCGTTCAGTTCTCAGCACCCACATCATGGCTCACAACCATCTATAACTCCAATTCTAGGGCATCCCTCTTCAAGCATTGCACAAATGTGGTCAACTTACTTGCAGGCAAAAAATTCAAGCACATAAATTTTAAAAATGTTTTCAAAGAAAAGGGAGTGGGTGTATGGATAAGAACAAAGTATTAAAAAAAAAAGAACAAAGTATAAAGATGTGTGAAAATGTCATATCAGGAGATGAGGTTTAACTCAGTGATTATGGGTTTGCCTACTTCAGTCAGTTAGAAACAAAATCCAAAGTCCAAAGACTTCAGTCACACACACACACACACACACACACACACACACACACACACACACGAAGATGAAGTGAAAGTAACTCAGGAGGACAGAATTTACTTTTGCAAAAACACTGCATTTCAAAGTCAGCTAAATCCAGGAAGCACAGAGGACCTAGAAGCTGGGGGAGTGGGCATTTATCCCTAATAACAAGGGAATTTTTCCCCATTGGCTGGGATCTAACCTCACAGCTTTCCCCAGTTCTCTAATTTGAAAGAAGTGGTGGGAATGGAACAGAGCTTCACTGCCTCGGGCCATCAAGTTCAGGAATACATGGGGGGTTTCCTTAAAACTCATACAGGGTGTGGTGGGATTAACAGATGAGAATTTCTTCATAAACCAAGTTCTAAGTTTTACAGGATTTGAAGGAAAAAACTAATATTTAATGTTTCTTACAGGGCTCCAGCCCAAGAGAAGGAGGAAGGAAGGAAGGAAGGAAGGAAAGAAGGAAGGAAGGAAGGAAGGGGCAGAGAGGAAGGGAGGGAGTGTAAGGGAGGTGATTAGGGAGGGGAGTTGGGAGGGAGGGAGGGAGAGGAGGGGTGACTTTAGGCAGTCGGTTTAATGAGTAAGAATGACTAGAGAATGAATCATGGATTTACCCTCCCATGAACCTCTATTTTGTTATACTAAACTTTTCACTTTAATTAAAAAGTAATGGTCTTGGAGGCTGGTTAATGGTCTGGGACCTGTGACATGGATCACTGGGAAAAAGCACTTGCCACCAGCTTATGAAGTTGAATTTTATCCCGGTATACTTTGTTAAGATACATGTATAACAGTGAAGCCTGTTAGCCCCATGGACCTAATACAAATTCAATAAATTTAATAAAATTTCTTTTTACTTCTTTAAAAACTCTTTAATGCTATGTATGGTTTTTATTCATTCTTTGAGCAATATTAATGTATATATCTTTTATCCTGAAAACAACTGTGCTGTTATAATATGAATCCCTTAATGGGCTCTACAATTAAACTACCAATTCTATTTTCAGACTGTGTAATTTTGGTAGGTGGGTGGAGGGTATGCATTCATATTATTTAGAGTATATAAATTTAAAGGGGAAAATGAAGAATTCTTAAACATGATTGAAATTAACATACAATTTCTTTTCAGACGTCACATTTTGTATATGTGCATTGTGATATATGGAATATTGGGAGCAATACAAATTGGAGGAAAACATAACAAAAGGACTAGCAAAGAACTGATAGGAAACATAAACTTCTAACAAAACAATAACCTCTGTATAGAAAAACTTTTAAAAAACATGGGGAAAAGATAGCAGACTATATGGCAAAATCTTGATGGGGGTGGGGTGTGGCATGGAAAGGGAATGAGTCTAAATTGGGACTGAGAAATGTAGAAATGCATAAACTTATATATCCATATATATATATATATATATGTATATAAAAATATAGATATAGATATATATATATATGAGGTAAAAATTATTCTTAAAGTTGCCTCCAAGAGATTCAACTTTACTTAGCCCCTGTCTAGCTGTGAGTGACACATGGTCTATTGGAAGTGTCTGGGGGCTTCCAGGATATGATGGACAGCCTGTGTGGAGGTGATTGTGAGCGGATGGACACTGCTTCTATCCTGAGAGGGATCTCCTTCATCCTCAGGCCTCACTGGAGTGCTAAGTAGGGGACAGATTCTGACAGCAATGACCAGTTGTTGAGTCTCCCCCTCAGATCTAGTCCTGCTGGGTTTGTGACCACATCCAGGCATGTGTCCTCAGGCCAGGTGGCTGGTAAGACTACAGGAGGAAGCAGGTTAAGGTGAATGCAATCATCACCTTTCATATGGGGGTCTATATGCAAGCCACTTTTTCACAGATGTGTTGCTAGGCCATGGTCCTGCTTAGAAGCAATGTGTTTTTGGTTTTTGATTTTTCTTTTTTTTTGCATGTTGAATCCTCTTTGTATACTGGACATTTAAAGTCCAGTAGAATCCATGTAGTTCATTAGAGTCCAAGTAAAAGGATCTCCCTGGCCTCCTTAAGCAAGAGAACATTTCAAGATACTCCATAGTCCTTTGGGACTTACTTGACCTTGGAAGTCAAGGAGCAAAAATTGTTCCTTTCAGTCCCACTGATGACATTAGTATAGGCCTTCAAGTGTAGTTATTAAACGTTCAAGAAGGATGATAACACCAATCTGAACTTTTCATTACTGTGTAACATGTAGATAATGTTTGAACAAAAACCCAAACACTTTTCAATAAACTTTGAACAAATATTTGGTTTCATAAGCTCGTTGTTATAAGTATTGACAGGAACTAATTTAAGTATGGTTAGACTAAACTTTGACCTTAGAAAATGTAAGATTACTGGGCTGGAGAGGTGGCCTAGCAGTTAAGAGCGCTGACTGCTCTTGCAGAGGGACCAGGGTTCAATCCCCAGCACCCACATGGCGGCCGAGAACCAACTGTAACTCCAATTCCAGGAGAACTCCAGTTCCAGGGGACTCTGACGCCCTCTTCTGACCTCCGCGGCATTGCACAACATGGGTGCACAAACCTACATGCAGACAATACATTCATACACATAAATAAATAATAAAATAAAATAGAAAATGTAAGATTACTTTGATGGATTCATGTACATAAAGGGCTGCCCAGATAATGTGGCAAAAGTCGGCCTAAGTCAGAGAAGAGATTCAACATCACAGGTCAAGTAGGCATAGCTCAGAAAAAGGATTTAAAACAATTTCTTTAGGTCTGTCTCAAATGAATGCTGCTCTACTACAAACAAAATCAGTCTCCTTTCTTCTCCAGTCTCCCTTACTCTAATTTATGTTTTTTAGAAGGAAATGTGTGGGGAGGAGGGTATTACATCACACACTTATAGACGGGAAATAATTGGATCAGAATCCAAACCAAGCTCACCAAAACTGTTTCCTTTTGGACTGTACTGATTTGGAACAGGGATGTAAAACCCAGCTCCTCTTGAGCCAAATTATCTTATTATGGGCAAAAAAATACACCCTGTTTCCTAATGACAACCTAAAGCTCATTTTATACGTTTTATACTTTTTATTGTTGGAAAGAGGGAAAAATATCCCCAAAGTAATGTTTGCATAATACAGAGAAACACAATTTACAGTAGCTATAGGTAACCCCAATACTTGTCTGCATCCACCCAATCTGAGGCTATTACTGGGACTGTAGTACAAGACAGAGTAGCAGACTGAACTTTTTTTTTACTTCAACAACAAATATAATATTAACAACTCTGTATCAGTAAAAACTTGTTCACACCTTCAGTAAACTTTCTCAAACATTCTCATTATCTCTGCATTCTGGAACCATTCATATAGTAGCCAGTATGCTGAGAATTATGCAGTGCACCTGTGCAGAGCTTGACCCTCATTAACCTAACCTGCCCTAGGCAGCCGAGACCATACAAGCTTCTGAGTTGCAGACCTGGGCCAATCACAAGGCGACACGACGACTGCACTAAGAGGAGAGCTGAATGTGAACAGTACATAAACCCTAACCTTGCCTCCAATAAGCTCGCCCACTGCCTGTATTCACCCAATTCCCAAGATCTATGTCTTGACTCTGTGCCTCTCACCCCCTTTCATTCACGGTCAGACCATAAAATTCCCCAGCAGGCCTGGGGGATTGTCTACAATTCAGCCATCTTAATTTTCATTCATAAATCTTTCTTTACTAAATTATCTTTATTTTCATATCATTTTACCATCTTTTAAAACCCTTTTTATTTCCTTTATTAATACAATGAGACATAGTAACATTTATAAACAAAGAAGAAGAACAAAGCACAAGGGCGCACATATATAAAAATGCCATTATAAAGGCTGGGAGTTTAGCTCAATGGTAGAAAGCTTGCTAGCAAGTAAAAGGCCCTGGGTTCAAAAGAGAAAGAGAGGGGTGAGGAGGCAGCAGAGACAATACAACAACTGATGCTAATGTTAAAAAGAAATGTAAAAAGAAAAGAAGCTGGAGAGTGAGGAGGTGAGGGTGGCAAGGCATGTGGACCTAGCATGCACAGAGAACGCACCAAGGATTCCTGTGGAGAAAGCAAGAAACTTTACTCAGGCCAGCAGGCTCCAGTGGAGTTTCCTCCCCAAGAACCTGAGCCTTCTTCTAGTCTGCTTTCAATCTCTGTGACAAAACGCTCTAACCAATAACAACTTGGAGAGGAAAGGGTTTATTCGGTTCACATCTCTGGGGTCACAGTTCATTTAGGGAGCCCAAGGTAGGAACTCTGGGCAGGAACGTGGAAGCAGGAGCTGAAGGACAGTCCATGGAGGAGCACTGCTTACTGGTTCGCCCCCTGGTCCATGCTCAGCCTGCTTGTCCATGCTCAGCCTGCTTTCCTATACAATACAGACAACTTGCCCAAGGTGACACCATCCACAACCGGCCCTCCAACATCACTCAACAAACAAGAACATGCCTCACAGACATGGCCGCAGTCCAATGGAGGCAATTCCCCAACTGAAACTCCCTCAACCCAGGTGTGTCAAGTTGACAATTAAAATTATCTAGTTCAAGCCCTGAGCTGAAATCCCTTCACAGTTGTTATTGGTCCCCCACCTCTACATGGCCAATGCTGGCTTTACAGCCCACGTGATTGCCAGCACGGGTGCTCAGTGCCCTTAATCACCAAAAGGAAATTCTTTCTCCAGGCATACTTGCATCGCAGATATCCAAGGCAGACTTAATATTTTGTTTGTTTTGCTGTGCAGCATGCAGTGCAGTGGAGCTTCAGAGAATAGCATGAAGGAAAAACGCATTTCATTAGAATCTCAAGAGTAAGGTACCAGTAGGCTGTCTGCTAAGGGGACAGAGGCCCTGAGTTCTTGTCCTGACGTAGAGCCTGTTGGAATATTTGAGGAAAATATACATTTTAATCCTCATTTTCTGTCTCTGTTGGCAAAGTGCAGCTGATAAGTTTGTGGTTAGAATGCTAGGTACCTAATCACCTATAACTTTAATGATATGTAACAACCACCCCACCTCTTATGGGGAGGAGAACTAGAATTGTGGTTTTAGAAAAAGGTTGTTATGACGACACTCTTGACACCTAGCTGAGGGTAGGGACCTCACACCTCCAGCCCCAGACAGCTCTGCCAAGAAAGCTCCTTACCCGAAACTTTCTGTCCTTTATTTTAGGGAAATTTTAAAGTTGTTTTGAGAATTGCAAAAATCTTGGCAAACTTCCAAGCCCTTTTCTAAGAAATGATCTCAAGTAAAGAAAATGAAACTTTACTGTGCTGCTTTTTAATATGTATAATGCTTATAGATATGCAGTCCTATAAAATGTGTGGATTCTCCTTAATCAGGGTCCAGATTTTGAGGCTTGAGCCTGCTGGGCCAGGCTGCAGCCCAGATAAAACACCTGCTTCCTCTAGACTCCAGATGTCCTCCCCGATCTTTCCCACCCTGTCCCTCTGCATTTATTCCCCTGGCTTACATAAAAACAACAAAGACCATCAGTGCACTCTTCAGAGAATGCTTCCTCCAGAATGCTTGGTATGGTATTTCAAAAAGAGAACTTGTTTGCTAAGCAGCAAACTGGCAAAACATAACCGAACTTGTGACCTGTGGCTAGAATTCTCTTCCCAATCAAGTCTGGGGTCCAGGACGCTGGGTTCCTTTACCGCCTCAGCACCCATGTCTGTGCAGCTTTACTCTGGGTAGACATCCACCAGAGCCAAGAGCCTCCCTGGAGCTGTGGTCAGGGCTCCACCCCTCCCTGCCGCTAATGGGAAGTGCTCCGAGAGTGAACTTTGACACACATGTACTTTTGGTTTCACAACTGACGGAAAGTTATATTTAGTTCCTTCAAGTTTCCAGAAACTTCTTCCCCTCCTAATCACACATGCTCACAGCGTCTGTTCTCCAGAGGCCCTGCAGGAGGATTGGATGTCTGTTTTTCTCTATTTCTCTAATTGCTACCATTGAGTTTTCACTCTTTTCTATATTCATTTATGGGTTTTTTTTTCCACCTTGTCATTTCCTTCTCTGGCCCTCTGATTGGACTGAATCTTTGACCTCTGCTTCCTGTTTCGTTTCTTTCTCAGAGTCTGTGTCCCCCACAGATTGCTGAGTTTCCACCTCTCATCTATAGAACTACTGCTCCAGCATGGCCAGCAAGCTGCAGGAGGAGGTGATCTGCCCCATCTGCATGAGAAATCCTACAGGATCCTGTCACCATTGACTGCGGGCACAATTTCTGCCTGGAATGCATTAGTCAGGTTGGGAAAGCTGCCCGCACCCTCCTGTGTCCCCTCTGCAAAGCTTCTGTGAACAGGAACACCTTCAGGCCCAACAAGCTGCTGTCGAGTCTCACAGAGAAAATCCAAGCTATGGAAGTGGAAGAGGCGGAACTAAGGTGTCAGAGTCACAAGGAAAAACTCTATTATTTCTGTGAACAGGACGGGGAGCTTCTTTGTGTGCTGTGTCGTGAGTCCAAGGGACACAAATCTCACCGTGTCAGTCTGATAGAAGAGTCTGCCCAAACCTACCAGGTAGGCCCCTGGGCCCTTCTCTGCCCAGCCCCAACCGAGGAGAGCTCCCTGGGACATGGGTGCTGCTGCCTGCTCCACTGGGTTCCCATCACTGCCCCGCTCCCTGCTCTTGAGTGGCAGTTTGTAGTCAGGGCTAGTAGGTTCCAGCAGCTGAGTTCTGGAAAATACCAGTCATCAGTCAAGGCAGGAGAGAATGGTCAGAATGGGATTCTTGACCCAGAAGGTCTCACTCAAGTCCAGACTACTAAGTTTACTTAAGACATTCAAGGAATCACCTTACCGAGGATGAACAGTAGAGCCGGGACATCTAGGAACCCAATGCTGTGCCACTGAGCTGCAACCCCAGGCTGTGCCTTGCCTTCCTTGTCCCTGGGGCAGACAAAGCTATCTTTTTTTTTAATTTTTTTTTATTTATTTCTGTATGTGTATGAATGTACATACTGTTTGCATGCAGGTCTGTGCACCCTTGTCGTGCAATGCCTCGGAGGTCAGAAGAGGGTGTCGGATTCCCCTGGAACTGGAGTTCTCCTGGAATTGGAGTTTCGGGTGGTTCTCGGCCACCATGTGGGTGTTGGGGATCGAACCCGGTTCCTCTGCAAGAGCGGTCGGCGCTCTTAACCAATAGGCCATCTGTCCAGCCCAAAGCTATCTTTTTAAAACATATTTTTTATTTTTTTTTATTTTTTTTTTATTTTATTTATTTTTGTATGTGTATGAGTGTGCTGTCTGCATGTAGGTTTGTGCACCCGTGTCGTGCAATGCCGCGGAGGTCAGAAGAGGGTGTCGGATTCCCCTGGAACTGGAGTTCTCCTGGAGTTGGAGTTTCAGACGGTTCTCAGCCGCCATGTGGGTGCTGGGGATCGAACCCGGTTCCTCTGTAAGAGCAGTCAGCGCTCTCAACCGCTAGGCCATCTCTCCAGCCCCAACATATTTTTTATATGTATGACTGTTTTGCCTACATGTATGTAAGTATCAGATGGGTGCAGTGCTGGTGGAAGATGGAAGAAGGTGTTATGTCATCCGAAACCAGAGTTCAGTAGATTCCTAGCCACCACGTGGGTGCTGGCAACTGAAACTGGGTCCAGTGCTCTTAGCCACTGAGCTATCTCTCCAGCCCCCAAAACATGTCTCCTAAAGACATTAGTCAGACAGATGAGGCAGATCTGTCCCTGACAACACCAAAGCACCATCCAAATAGTCATGACCTTCATCACAGCATTCTTTTCTCAGCTCACTAAAGTCCCTGATTTCTCTGCATCATCACATCTGGCTCCCAGGTTGTAGGAAAAATGTGGTGGGACTAATTATAATGACACCAGAACTGTGAGAAAGACTCCCAGCCTCCCTGTCTCCCCACAGGGGAAGATTCATCTCTGGTGGAAGTCTTGGAGCAGAAGGAGAAGGAAATGCTAGAGGATATGGCCCAGGGAGAAAACATGATCTGGGTCTTCAGGGTAAGAATCACTCCATCTCCTACTCCTGAAGGAAATCCACCTCTGTTTAAACTCCTAGAGTTCCCTATCACACTGAGCCAGGACAAAGTCCTGTTGACACAAGAGCAGGATGCAAGCTGAGCAGGAGAGTCAGACTGCTGACTTGTGTTCTATGCTCCTGGGATGCACTGACACGTCTAAGGGTGAGCAGCGGGGTGGGGTGAAGTTTTGCTCCTCCACACACCACAGACAGTGTAAGAAAAACATATTGATTTTAGAATCTGGAATAGTGGACTCATTCAGAGATCCACAGAGACATACAGACATAAACACCTACACACCTAGGCATACACACACATACAACTACAGAGATACACCCATATACACACATACATATGGACATATAAATACTTATATATAACCTCATATAGATGGATACACACAGACATACATATATGTACACAAAAAACATCTCCCCACACATAGGTCTTAAATTTATGTAAATGATAAAACATCATTCAACATAAATCTCAGAACGCAGTGTTATACTGAGACTGAGGCATAGAGGAATGTCACATAATGATGGTTATTAAAGAGCCCTTTTAATTAGTAATTAGGCCGCAGTGGAGAATGAGCTAATGCACCAAAGAACTCTTGACCCTGAGAAGAGGCCAAGCAGGATACATAGAGCTTAAAATCACAATTACATCAGGTCAGGGGCAAAACCAGTAACCATAGTTACAGAAACCAGGGAGAGGTCAGTTAACAAAAAAGTTTTCAGTTAAGAAAAATTTGCACCCGACATGGTGGCACACACCTTTAACCCAGCACTTGGAGGCAGAAGCAGGCAGATCTCTCTGAGTTCAAGGCCAGCCTGGTCTACAAAGTGAGTTCTAGCTAGGGCTACAGGGAGACCCTGTCTCAAAAATACCAAAAAGAAAAAAAAGAATGAAAAAGAAAAAGTTACACACATCATAATTTTGGTATATGTTTGGTGTGCATATATACATATTTTGAAGTGACACAAATTGGAAGGAACAACAACAACAGCAAAAAGAGACTGAGTCAAAGAACTGACTGAAACAATAAACTTCTGCCCCAAACAGTAAACTTCTACATGGAAGGAATAAAAAAAAAAAAAAATGACAGAAAAAGATACAAAGCATGTATGGTAGAAGGCATGAACTCTGGCGGAGGAGGGCAGGGAAGAGGTATAAATTTGATTAAGAAATGTTGTATAAAAGGCACAAAATTTCAATTAAAAAAGGAAATGAAAAAGTTGCTAAGTTTGAGTTAGGAAAATCAAGTTTCTCAGCATGACAGAAAGCACAGACTCTTTGGAGATGCAGGTGGAAGCAGGACAGGGCGCCGTGCCTGGCTAGCTGCAAGTCTCCCAGTGCTGTAGAAATAAGCACTGCCTGCGTGAGAACACTCTGCCTGTCTGGGAGCAGTTACCATGACCACAGGGTGAGGCTGAGCAAAAAGACAGCGTGAGCAAAAGCCAGCTGGAGTAAGATGGTTCACTTTTGCGTTTGAACAGGAAGGGCTCTGAAGGAAGTTGTCCTCCTCTCTGCTCTCCCGCAGGACTGCCGCAGCCCACTGTTTGCACAGTGCTCAGTATAAGCTTTAAATACACTTCAACAGTGAACGACAGTGTGACAGTCTTGGAGGTCTGGGGCTCATCTCCAGCTCCCTCTTTTTGTTCCCAGACCCGTGTCCATCTAGAGAGACTAAAGACTCTGGATGAATTCAAGCTTCTGTGGCAGAGCCTGAAAGAGGAAGAGAGTTTCCTTCTGGCCAGGCTGGGCTGGCTGGAGCAGGAAGGAGTCAAGCATCTGAGAAGCTTTGGCACTGACACCCAGGAGCAGCTGAACTCCCTCAGGAAGCTCACTGAGTCCCTGAAAGTCAAGCAGCAAATGCCACCCAGACAGCTGCTGCAGGTGAGTCTTTTTGGAGCAGATGTGCAGACAGGAACCACCCACCGCAGTGTCAGGAGAGAGTGTAAGTGACCGGCCAGAGGCCTGAGACTGATTGCCAGGATGTGACCTCTATCCAGGTCCTGTCCAACTAAAGCCTATCATGGTGGAGGACCACAGCAATCTCAGGACACTAAGGCAGGGGGATTGCTGCTAATTCCAGGCCACCCTGGGCAAACATGTTTGTGTGTATTATGTGTGTGTTGTGCGTGCATGCTTGTGTTATACATCTGTGTGTTTATGTGCTTTATATGTGAATAGTGTGTGTGACCAGGTCCTAGTGGGGTTTGCATACAGGTCAAACGAGGCTCTCAGATGTCCTCTCTATCACTTTCTGCCTTAACCAGTGAGGCAGGCTCTCACTTTGAACTTGACACTGGCTTTCTAAAGGCCAGGCTGGCAGCCAGCATCCTGCTGTTCCCCCACCCCCTGCCATAGTGCTTGGGTTTCAGACATATTCAAGACCATGCCCACCTCCTGGCCTAGCTGCTGGGACTCCAACTCTGATCTCCATTGTTAAACAAACAGTGCTGTTAATCACCCAGCCAGCTAGCTGTCCAGCCCCAACCTGGAGTTCTGATCCTCGAGGCTGAAGCTTGCTATGGAAACCAGGATAAACTCACAGAACTATGTGTGCCTCTCCTTCTGCCTCCAGACGCAGGGATTAAAGGCACAGTTCTGGTTAGTGTCTGTCAAAGTGGCACAAACTGGAAGAACCTGGGAAAACGGAACCTCAACCAAAGACCTCCAGATCAGGTTGGACTGCAGCCATGTCTGTGAGGCATTTTCTTTTTTTTTTGGTCTTTTTGAGACAGGGTCTCCCTGTAGCCCCAGCTGTCCTGGAAGTCACTCTGTAGACCAGGCTGGCTTTGAACTCACAAAGATTCGCCTGCCTCTGCCTCCCAAGTGCTAGGATTAAAGGCGTGCACCACCACACCCAGCGTGAGGCATTTTCTTAACTGCTGTTGAAGTGGGAGGACGATGCAGGCTACTGTGTCTTCTTCACACTGGCCATGTTTGAAGTGTTTAGTTCCTGCATGGAGCTATGCTGTTTCTGTTAAGATTTTTGGAGAGGACAAAAGGATGGAGTTTAGAGTTTAGAAATAAGAACCAGAGCCAGACCTACAACAGGCAAGGAATGCATCCTTTATTCAGGGAACACAGTGAGGGGCAGATGCCTTTCCAGGAGAAGCTAATGAACGGAAATTAGGGTTCTTTTTTTTTTTTTCTGGTCTTTTTGAAACAGGGTTTCCCTTTAGTCCCAGATGGCCTGGAGCTCACTATGTAGACCAGGCGAGCCTTGAACTCACAGAGATCCGCCTGCCTCTGCCCCCTGAGTGCTGGGATTAAAGGCGTGCGCCACCACGCCAGACGGAAATTAGGGTTCTTATAGGAAGTCTACCGAACGCAGCTGCAGGAGTTTGCTTGGTGTCTGGGTCTGGTATCCCTGGGTGATTGAACAACTTCTAAGATTATTTTCTCAGGAGGGGCTGGCAAGTTATCTGAGGCACTAAAGGAGACAGGTTGGGTCTATAAACTGTCTCGTTCAGTCCAGGGAGCGATCAGTTGATAACTCTTTAACAAGACCAGACTGCCAATTTGGGGCCAGTTGGCCTCTTTAAAGAATTTATGACTTGGGGCTGGAGAGATGGCCTAGCGGTTAAGAGCGCCGACCACTCTTACAGAGGACCCGGGTTTGATCCCCAGCACCCACATGGCGGCCAAGAACCATCTGAAACTCCAATTCCAGGAGAACTCCAGTTCCAGGGGAATCCAACACCATCTTCTGACGTCCGCGGCATTGCACGACACGGGTACACAAACCTGCATGCAGACAGTACATTCCTACACATACAGAAAAAAAAAAATTAAAAAAAAAAAAGAATTTATGACTTAAGCCAGGCATAGTGGCACACGCCTTTAATCCCAGCACTCAGAAGTCAGAGGCAGGCAGATCTCTGTGAGTTCAAGGCCAGCCTGATCTACATAGTGAGTTCCAGGACAGCTGGGGCTACAGGGAGACCCTGTCTCAAAAAGACCAGAGAGAGAGAGAGAGAGAGAGAGAATTTATGACTTTATGCTCTCCTGAAATTCACACATTCTATCAGTTTCCACTGAATTGAAGAGCACAGGGGCAGCTGACACGCATCGGCTCAGGTCATCCTTCCTGCAGTCTGGTCTATTTCCCTGAGTTTCTTAATTTTTGTTCTGTTTTGTTTTTGCTTTTGAGACAGCGTCTCATGAAACCAAGGACGGCCTCAAATTCTCAGTGTAGCCAAGGCTGACTGTGAACTCTTTGTGGTCTTCCTGCCTGTAGTGGGTACTGGAACTCCAAAGGTGGCTGCTACACCAGATTCTGTTTCTTCTTTTCTTTTACATTTTTATTTATTTTGCAGGTATGAGTGAGTGTAGTAGTGTGTGTGTGTGTGTGTGTGTGTGTGTGTGACTCTGTGTGTGACTCTGTGTGTGTCTGTCTATTTCAGAGTATGTCAGTTGTACCCCCAGCAGTCTTAGCAGTCTTGTGGTTGCTCGAAGACAACTTAAAGTAGTCTATTCTGTTCTTCTACCACATGGGTCCCAAAGATCAAATTCAGGTCCTCAGACTTGGTGGCTGCTGCCTTCCCCCCTGAGCATGTTGCCAGCCCTTGTATCTGTCTTTGAAGACACCATGCAAATGATCCCAGTGGTCCTCCTGCCATCAGACGTTGGTGGCTCCATCTCAGAGGCAAAGGTCATCTTCAGAATGTTCCTCTTCTCTCCTCACTCAGTTCCTCTCGAGTTCTAAGTAGTTTCTTGTCTAATGCCAAATCAGTTGCTTTGGAGCAGCTCTCAGGCATGGGAGGGTGGATGAGGAGAGACAGAGTAAACACTGGGGTGTCCTCACCCGGCCTCCACCAGGGTCCGAACCTCCTCTTGCTGTCTGTGACTCAGGCCATCTCTGAGGCTGTGCTCTCTTTTCTCTTCCAGGACATCAAAGTGACCTTGAGCAGGTATGATGGGTGCCCCAAGGGCATCGTGCTTTCTGCTTCCCTCACGTAGCCACATTCGGCATGAGTGGAAACACTCCCTCCCACACTCCACTCACACCCTAACATGGCTGTGAACTCTTTAGGCCGCAGGTGGGGAGGGTAAGCTGTGCCCAGTCACAGGAGGGCAGGTGGGTGTGGAGACAAGCTCTCTAGTCCACATCCCCAGCTCTTCAACACAGTTTCCTCCCTCCTGCCCCCCGCCCCTTCCCCTCTAGAACAGCTGGGTGGATCCTGGTTTCTTACTCCGTCTCCTGTCCCCTTACCCTTCTCTCCTTTGCCCCCATCTCCATCCACATCTCCATTTCTCCTCCTGCCCGCCTCACTCACCCCACATCCCTAGTCCTGGCCTCATGACACCCTGCTCACCAGACCTGCACTGCTCTGCTCTCTCCACCTCTGTCACCGGCACCCACATCACAGGCCTTTCCTCCCTGTACTTCATCCGCTGAACTCACCACTCTGTTTTCGTTGTCTTCACAGGAGTGATGGATTTCAGTTTACCTACCCAACCCCAGCTCCCAGGGACCTGCCAAAAAACATCAATGAAGTAAAACTGAGACATGACTCTGTCATAGAAAGCCTGAAGATATTCAAAGGTGAGTAGAGGGCTGTGGTGACTCCATCACCTCAGACTGAACTCAGAAATGCCCGTTGTTATAATGTCTGCTGAGCACTTTTGAGGTATCCTCACCCAGGGATCTGTCACCCTGTGCTGTGACACGGTTTTTACTAGTTTTATGGGGTACTGGGGGTGGAATCTAGGGTTTGTGCATGACAGACAAGCACTGTAACAACTGTAACTGCGCCAAGAGCACCTTATTTATCAGCATTTTTGTCTTCTTTGTCAGGGCATGGGTAAGAGACAGGATGCTTGCTGCCACTCTGGTAGCTGCTGTCCGCACCAGCCAGTGGGCACCAGAATGTAGCATTCACAGATGCTGTAGATGAGGAATACTATGCAGTGACTCTGCAAGACTTAGAATGAAAATAGAATATAGCAATAAACGCAAAACAAACAAGGGCCGGAGAGATAAATGTCTCAGCAGTTAAAAGAGGATATTCCTCTGGCACAGGACCAGATTTGGGGTTTCAGCATCCACAGAGGGCAGCTCACAACACCTGTGGAGGAATCTGACATCTGTGACCTCTGCTGACACCTGCAAATATCCACACACTGACATGTGCACATACACATAATTAAAAGTAATAAAAGTAATAATCTTTGAAAACAAAAAAAATAAAATTTTAGGAATAATTTATTTTTGAGACAATCAGACCCTGTTAGACAGGTGAGTTCAAATGACCTTCCAAATCATAGTTTAGACTACAGGACCCAGCACTCTGCCTGGCTTTCAGTAAGTTTTTATTTTACTTGTTGAAATAACATTATTTTGCTAATACTATGCTAAAGAAATAAGTCATTAAAATTAATCTTATCTTTTTTTTCTTTGAGACACGGTCAGGATGTTTGTAGCCCAGGCTGTCCCTGAATCTACTATATAGTGTTACTTGGAGTAAAACTTATCATCATCCCCCTGCCTCAGCTTCCTGAGTGCCCCTGTCCCTTGCTTGCCTTTTGCTCTTTTTAAATGACCACTAGAAAATTTAATAGATGTTCACATCTGAGGCTCCCACTGCATTTCTGGGAGGAGCTACACTGGAGAGGCACTGCTGAGCAGCCCAGGGGCAACTCGACATGTTGGACACTTCTTGATCCATAAGAATACCTGAGAAATTCCACACACACCCCCTTCCCCAGCATCTGAAATCAGTGCCTCACTGTGTGGTGCTGCTTCCTTGTTAACCTCTGAGGACTCGCCATTTCCTTCACTCTCTCCCCATAGACAAGCTCCAGGCTGATGGGAAGACAGAAAGAAGAAGATTCCTGGACAGCTTGAAGGAGAAGGACAAGGAGAGCTGTGAGTCGCTGGGCTGCTTCCTGCTGTTTATGGGCAGTGGGACAGGCAAAGGGAGATTCTCCCCCTAAGAGGAGAGGAGGGTCCACTGTGTGTGAAGAACAGCTAATATATGTTTTATTACTTTTTTTTTTTGGACTTTTTGAGACAGGGTCTCCCTGTAGCTCCAGCTGTCCTGGAACTCACTCTGTAGACCAGGCTGGCCTTGAACTCACAAAGATCCACCTTCCTCTGCCTCCCAAGTGCTAGGATTAAAGGTGTGCTTTTTAAACTATTATTTTCATTTGTTTTCTTTTGATTGTTTTAGATAGGGTTTACCTATGTGCCCCAGGCTGCCCTAGAACTCACTGTGTAACCCTGGCTGACCTTGAAATTACAGTATAGACCATGCATCACTCACAGAGATCTGCCTATCTCTGCTCCCAAATGCAGGGATTAAAGGCCTATGGCACCACTTACTGTAGGTCATTTTTAATTAGGTGTATGTGTATTTGTGAGTGTGTCTGTGCAGGTACATGCAGTGCCCTCAGAGACGAGGAGAGGGCAGCACAGCCTCCTAGAGCTGGAGTTGCAGGCATAGTCCCCCGATGTGGGTGCTGGGAGCCAAACCTTCCAAGAGCAATATCTACTCTCAACTGATGAGCCTTCTCCCTAGCCTGAGTTTTATTACTTTAGACTCCTGTAATTCACAAATAGTGACAACCTTACAATTTAAATAATTTATTTCTTCTTTCCACAAGGCCCAGGTGGAGGCACCTCAGTCTAGTCTAAGCAGACTTACTGGGCCCAGCCAGCTTAGCGCAGCTGAGGACTGGGCACTGTCATAACAGCCTGTAATGTTGTCATCAGAGATGATTCTGTTATCAGAGTCCTTAGGGTGAATCCTGGGCTCTGGCAGCCCAACAAGCCATGCCCAGCGTCCATCTGCCAGTGAAAGAGAAATAATGGTGAAGCAGAGAACAGAGAATCATTGTCGGCACATTGGGAAGGGGCACAATGACCCCCCAGTCTCATTTTGCAATTCTGACATCAGCATTAGGGTTTTTTGTTTTGTTTTGTTTTGTTCTTTTTGAAACAGGGTCTCCCTGTAGCCCCAGGTGGCCTGGAACTCGATCTGTAGACCAGGCTGGCCTTGAACTCACGAAGATCTGCTTGCCTCTGCCTCCCAAGTGCTAGGATTAAAGGCGCCACCATGCCCAGCAGCTTTAGTTTTAAACAGAGGACAAGTGGTTCTCATAACTAACCCAGCACTGACCCATCACTGTCTCAGCAGTCTGTCCTTCATCTGCTCTGATAAACCATCCGAACCTGGGAGATGTCTTCCAGGGAGACCAGTTCTTCCTCTGGCTGCATCAGGACCCAGACTCTCCCTTCTCTCAGTGTGGGATCCCTGGGGATTTTCATTCCTTGGGGCCCACTGTTTCCACAGTGTGATGCCACAGAGAGAAATGTCTGTCTCCTCTCTTGCCAGGGCAGCTGTGGTTCTGTGTGCCCCCCCCCCCCCCGGTCACACTGGGTTTTGTCATTTGCTAGGAGAATGTACACCCAGTGACAGAACCCCACAACTGGCCTCTGAGGTAGGGGTTGCTGTCAGCATTTCATAGTGAGGCCCCTGCATCTCTTGTGAGATAAGGGGGAATCTCCTAAGTGTATGATGTTTAGACAACTCAGAACTTATTTATCCACCCTTTTAGGGTGCTGCCTTCCTGTAATCCCAGCACTCAGGAGGAACATTTAAGAGGAGTGCAGAGTTTGAGGCCAACATGGTCTACACAGCAATTCTTAGGTCACCTCATGTAACCTAGTGAGCCCTTGTTTCAAAAAAAGAAAGAAAATGGGCTAGAAAGATGGCTCAGCAGATAAGAACACTAGCTGCTCTTACACAGAATCCCAGTTCAATTCCCAGCACCCACATGGTGACTAACAACCATTGCAAGTCCAATTCCATGGGATCAAACATCTTGTTCTGACCTCCACGGCATTGCAGGACATGGGTGCACTTACACACCTGCAGGCAACACATTCACACACATAAAATTAAAAATAAATATATATTTTTTGATTTATTTATTATTTTTTAATCAAATCTAGACCCGTGTCCCCCACCCATTCCCCTACCCCACCAGAGATCATGCATTCTGCCAAACATGCCCTTCATCTCTTTCTCAGTCTTTCTCAATATTCTCCATGTGGAAGTTGACTGTTTTGAGCAGAAGTTCACTGTTTCAGTCAGTTCTTCAATGCAGTCCTTTCTGTTGTTGTTGCTGTTGTTTCCAATATGCATCACTCCCAACTGCTTTGGACAAAAGCTCAAGGGGCCATACAGAAGAAATACTTACAACTGGGTAATTGGCACTAGCATCCACAGATGAGGGATACCATTCGTCGTTTGTTTTTCTGGGACTGTGTTACTTCACTCAGCATGATGTCCTCTAGCTCCAGCCATTTTCCTGCAAAGCTCATGATGTCGTCTTTCTTTACTGCTGCATAGAACTCCATTGTGTAGATGTACCACATTTTCTCTATCCATTCGTCAGTTGAGGGGCATTTAGGTTGGTTCCAGCTCTTTGCTATTGTGAAGAGAGCTGAAATAAACATGGCCGTGCATGTATCTCTGTGGTGGCGTAAGTCTTGAGGGTACATGCCCAGGAGTGGTATGGCTGGGTCGGGTGGCAAGTTCATTCCAAGTCTTCCAAGGGTTCTCCACACTGCTTTCCATAGTGGCTGTACGAGTTTACATTCCCACCAGCAGTGGATGAGTGTTCCCCTTTCCCCACAACCTCTCCAGCACTTGGTATCATTTGTTTTCTTGATCCTAGCCAGTCTTACTGGAGTAAGATGATATCTTAAAGTGGTTTTGATTTGCATTTCCTTAATGATTAGTGATGTTGAGCAGTTCTTGAGGTGTTTCTCAGACATCTCTAATTCCTCGCTTGTGAAGTCTCTGTTCAGTTCTTTGCTCCATCTATTGAGCGGGTCGTTTGTTTTCTTTTTTCTTTGTTTTTTGAGTAGTTTATATATTCTGGAAATCAATGCTTTGTCAGATGTATCTGCAGTGAAGGTTTCCTCCCACTCTGTGGGATTTCTCTTCACTTCCTTGATTGTTTCTTTTGATGTACAGAAGCTTTTGAGTTTGATGAGGTCCCATTTGTCAATTGTCGACCTTAATTCTTGTGCAGCTGCTGTCTGATTTAGGAAGTCTTTTCCTACGCCTATGTCTTGTAGTCTGCTGCCAACTTTTTCTTCTATCACCTTCAGAGTTTGGGGTTTCACGTTGAGGTCTTTAATCCATCTGGAGTTGACTTTTGTACAGGGTGAGAGGTAGGGGTTTAATTTCATTCTTCTACAAGTGGTGATCCAGTTTTGCCAACACCACTTGCTGAAGATGCTGTCTTTTCTCCATTGTGGTTTCTTGGCCCCCTTGTCAAATATGAGATGGCTGAAATTGTATGTGCTCAGATTTGGATCTTCGGTTTTGTTCCATTGGTCAACAGGTCTGTTTTTGTGCCAGTACCAGGCTGTTTTTATGACTATAGCCCTGTAGTATAGTTTAAAATCTGGTATAGAGATCCCTCCTGTGTAGCTCTTTTCACTCAGGATTGATTTGGCTATTCGGGGTCTTTTGTTTTTCCAAATGAATTTAAGAACTTTTGTTTCCAAGCCTGTGAAGAAACTCTTGGGGATTTTGATTGGGATTGCATTAAATCTATACAAGAGTTTTGGTAAAATGGACATTTTTACAATGTTAATTTTCCCAATCCATGAGCATGGGAGGTTTTTCCATCTTCTGAGGTCTTCTTCAATTTCTTTCTTTAAGGGTTTAAAATTTTTGTTGTAGAGGTCTTTGGTGTCTTTGGTTAGGTTTGTTCCTAGGTATCTTATTGTTTTTGAGGCTATTGTGAGTGGGAAGGTCTCTTTGAATTCTTTCTCCAGTTGCTTGTTCTTGGTGTAAAGAAAGGCCATTGATTTTCTAAGGTTAATTTTGTATCCTGCCACTTTGCTGAAGCTGTTAATCGTTTCTAGGAGTTTTCTGGTGGAGTTTTTTGCATCCCTTAAGTAAACAATCATATCATCAGCAAATAGGGATAGTTTGACTTCCTCTTTTCCAATTAGTACTCCTTTAATATCCTTTTCTTGCCTTATTGCTCTAGCAAGTGTTTCAAGCACTATATTGAAGAGGAGTGGTGATAGGGGGCAGCCTTGCCGAGTTCCTACCTTTAAAGGGAATGTTTCTGTCATTTCCCCATTTAGGATGATATTGGCTGTGGGTTTCCTGTATATGGCTTTGATTACATTGAGGAATGATCCCTCCAATCCAATTCCTTCTAGGACTTTAAGCATGAAGGGATGCTGGATTTTGTCAAAGGCTTTTTCAGCATCAATTGAGATGATGGTGTGGTTTTTGTCTTTGATTCCGTTTATGTGTTTGATGATGTTTATTGATTTTCGTATGTTGAACCATCCCTGCATCTCTGGTATGAATCCAACTTGGTCATGATGGATGATCTTCTTGATGTGGGTCTGTATGCGATTTGCCAGTATTCTGTTTAGAATTTTGGCATCTGTGTTCATGAGGGAGATGGGTCTATAATTCTCCTTTTTAGTTGTATCTTTGCCTGGTTTTGGTAATAGAGTGATGTTGGCTTCATAGAAGGAATTTGGGAGAGTTCCCTCTGATTGTATACTTCTAAACAGTTTCAGAAATAATGGTTGTAGGTCTTTTTGAAATGTTTTATAGAATTCTGCTGTGAAACCGTCTGGGCCTGGGCTTTTTTTAGTTGGGAGGCTTCTTACTACATCCTCTATTTCTTCATATGTTATGGGTCTGTTTAAGCTGCTGGTCTCCTCTTGGCCAAGCTTTGGTGATTCCCAAGATTTCAGATATTCATCCATTTCTTCTAGATTTTCAAACTTGGTAGAATATAGGTTCTTGTAATATTCCCATATAATTTTCTTGATCTTTTCCTTGTCCGTTGTGATATTTCCCTTTTCATCACAGATTGTATTGATTTGGAGTTGTTCCTTCTTTCTTTTTGTTAACTGGGCTAGAGGTCTGTCTATCTTGTTTATTCTTTCAAAGAACCAACTTTTGGCTTCATTGATTTTTTGTATTGTTTTCTTTGTTTCTATTTCATTGATTTCTGCTCTGATTTTTGTTATTTCTTCCTGTCTGTTGCGTTTAGGGTTCATCTGTTGTTGCCTCTCAAGTGCTTTTAGCTGTAGTGTTAGATCATTCACTTGTGCTCTTTCTGTTTTTCTAATGTAGGCACCCAGGGCTATAAATTTCCCTCTTAGGACTGCTTTTAAGGTATCCCATAAGTTTTGTTGTGTTGTATTGTCATTGTCATTCAGTTCCAGGAATGTTTTTATTTCTTTCTTTATCTCTTCCTTGACCCATTCATTATTCAAGAGTGTGTTGTTTAGTCTCCATGTGTTCTTGTAGGCAGGAGGGCTTGTCCTGGTGTTGATGTTGAGCTTCATTGCACTGTGGTCTGACAGGATGCATGAAATTATTTCAATCTTTTTGTATTTGTAGAGGTTTCTTCTGTGTCCCAGGATGTGGTCGATTTTGGAGAATGTTCCGTGGGGTGCTGAGTAGAAAGTGTATTCTCTGGTATTAGGATGGAATGTTCGGTAGAGGTCTATGAGGTCCATTTGGTGTATCATATCGTTCAGTTCAGATGTCTCTCTGTTTATTTTTTGTCCTGTTGACCTATCCAAAGGACTCAGTGGGGTATTGAAATCTCCCACTATGAGTGTGCTGGGGTTAGTCTGTGACTTGTGGTCCTGGAGAATTGTCTTTATAAAGTTTGGTGCACCAGAATTTGGGGCATATATATTCATAATTGTGAAATCTTCTTGGTGGATTGTTCCTTTGATGAAAATGTAATGGCCTTCTTTGTCTCTTCTGATTTCTTTTACTTTGAAGTCTATTTTATCCGATATTAAAATAGCAACACCTGCTTTCTTTTTGGTACCATTTGCTTGGAATATTTTTTTCCATCCCTTCACTTTAAGGTGGTGCCTGTCCTTGAAGGTAAGATGTGTTTCTTGTAGACAGCATATCGATGGATTCTGTTTCCTAATCCAGTCTCCCAGTCTATGTCTTTTGATTGGGGAATTTAGTCCATTAATATTTAAGGTTATGACTGATAGGTTTGTGTTGCTTCCTTTTGCCTTATTATCCATCTGCGGTTTTGATTTAGGTTTCTACTTCTGCAGTTATGCTTTTATTGATTTCTCTTTCTAGGTGCCTGGGGTTGGTTGCTCCTTTCTTCTGTTCTTTGAATTGCTTCAAGTATTCTCTGAAGGGTTGGTTTTCCGGACATGTATTCTTTCAACTTGTTTATGTCATGGAAGGTTTTTCTCTCTCCTTCAACTATAATTGACATTTTTGCTGGGTATAGTAACCTGGGTTGGCATCTATTGTCCTTTAACACTGGGAATGCTTTGCTCCAGGTTCTTCTTGCTTTCATAGTTTGCACTGAGAAGTCAGTTGTAATTCTGATAGGTTTCCCCTTATAGGTCACTTGTTGTTTTTCTCTTGTGGCTTTAAGGATTTTGTCTTTGTTTTGGGTGTCTAGCATTTTAACTATGATGTGGCATGGAGAATTTCTTTTCTGATCTTGTCTGTTTGGAGTTCTATGTGCTTCTTGTATTTGTATTGGTTTGTCCTTTTTTAGTTTGGGGAAGTTTTCATCTATTATTCTGTTGAAGATCTGATCAATACCATTCTCTTGGGATTCTTCTCCTTCCTCTATTCCTATGATGCGGAGGTTTGATCTTTTCATAGTGTCCCACAGTTCCTGGTTGTTCCACTTTTGTGTATTTTTAAATTTTTCATAATCTTTCCTTGAGGTTTTTAGTTGTTCTGTGTTATCTTCCAGGTCTGATATTCTTTGTTCTGCTTCCTCCATTCTGCTTCTGAGGCTTTTTCCATTCCTTTCCTCTTGATTGGATGAGTGTTTGATTTCCTTTTTCATTTCCTCTTCTGATTTCTTTAGTATTTCTACTTCTTTTTGGAGCTTCTCAACCTCTTCCTGTAGCTCTTTGCTTCGATGGTTAGTTTCCTTATCTTTTTCAGCATGGGATCTTTTCAGTGTTTCTACTTCCTTCCAGAGTTTGTCATTCTCTCTCTCTGGGTCCTTCTTGAATTCTTCATTCTCTTTTCTTAGTTCTTTGATTTGCTCTTTATAATCTTGTAATTCTTTAAATATGTTCCCAATTGTGTTTCTGATATCTGTATCCTGGGCCATCACTAGGGGGATCCCACTGTAGGAGTCTTCCATAGGGTTGGTAGAGCTTGATGCGGGATTATCCTGCCCCTTTCCTGTGTTGTCTCTTCTTCATGTTCCTGGCATATGAGCTTCTCCTTGCCTGTATTCCAATGTAAGTCCTAAATGCCTCTTCACTGTGTTGAAGGCTTGCTTTGCTTGCCTCCTTCAGATGCCGTCATAATCCCATTTGGCAGGGGTGGGGCGGGCTCTTTACCCTGAGCCCTGGCACCTGCGCTTGCCTCAGCTGGTCTCCAGAGATCTCAGATCTCAAGACTCACACAACACTACCTTTTATACCAGCTGGGAGGATAACTCTGCCCCACAGCCACAAAAGCCAATTAAGCCAAAGACAACTGGATTAATGGATTAACTATATTAAATCAATCAACAGTCAGCCTTGCTGAAGCACCCAGCTGCTGCCTACCTACCTGCGCTTGCCTCAGCTGGTCTCGGGAGATCTCCTAAAATATATTTTTTAACTTTTATAAAAAGAACAGATAAAATGAAAAGAAAATGCAAAAACAATCACCCAATACATCTAAACACAGAAGCAAATTCATTTGTCCCCTAGCAAGGAATGCACTCTGCACTGCTCAGAGGTGGACAGGTTCAGGTTTCCTCCATCGACATCATTCCTACCCAAGAACACCTCACTTCTGGAGGTTGAGAGGAGGGTTTATGAGTTGCCTACCTCACACCTGATTGGGGTTTAACTTCCCACTGTGGGCCAACAGGGACACCCTCTACCTGTCACACAGAAAACCCAAAAGGTTCCTGTCCTTCCCCAGGGGTGGTGGGTGGCCCCCACCTGGAGCCAATGGCTGATGTGACTGATGGTGGCCAGGTGTTTGCTTTGAATTTGCAGCTTCTGGTTATCAGGACCAAAATATGTTTTCTTTCTCCAATTCTTAGGGTACCTGTTTGAGGTCAATAATGCTGAGTCGCCCACCTCAGGTAGGAGTCCTGCCTGACATTCTTGCCTTCCTGGAGAGATGAGAGGGGACCTGAGGTCTGCAGGTCACCATCTTCTATCCTTCCCCTCCAGCAATGATGGGGCAGGGGAAGGTGGAGACCAGCCCTCAGGAAGAGCTGTCTAACATGCAGGACAACTCCTCCCCTGAACTGAATGGTTGCTGTCAGTACCCACCTGAGATGGTCAGGAACAAGGACAGAGCAGGAGTTAGAGACCAAAGTCAGGAGGTTCTGGGAGGAGGGGCCATGGACTCTTCCAGGCTTCAGGTGTTAGAGAGGTCCAGACATGGGTTGGGACAGGCATCTTATCTACCTCCTCTGCTTCCCAAACTACTTGTCCTCCAGGAAGTGAAAGGCCCCCAACACAGACCCTTAGCTTTCAGTTAATCCCACCTCTGCCCACCACTGCCCTTGGCATTCAGCAGCTGGGTCTGACATGTCTGTTACTGATGTTCCATCCAGTTCAGCACTGACCAAGTTTCTCCTTTCCTCTCCTTTCAATGCGGATGGCTCAACACACCTGGTGTGGTCAAATGCCCACGTTGCTCCATTCCACCCCCACCTTGCGGCCTCCTTTGCTGGCACAGCCACCCCAACAGCACTCCTCGAAGATGGAAGAAGGGCCTCTTATGGGGAGTTTCCTGTTGATGGAGTCCATCCTGAGGACGTGTTGGCGAAGCTACGTGAGTGGGTCCTGGATTGAGGGGAGTCAAGGAGAGGCCTGGGATAATGATCTCAGGGGTGGGGATGAAGGTGTCAAAACATGAAAGAAGACTGGAAAGGGATGGCTTTGTTGGTTTTTATTTTTAAAATTACATTTCTGTGTGTGTCTCGGTGGACAACTTGAGGCAGCCAGCTCTCTCCTTCCTCCACATGGCTCTCTGGAATCAAATTTAGATGGTCAGGCTTGGAGTTTTATACCTGCTGAGCTATCTCCTACATCTCCTGTTTGGGGGGTTTTAAAGAATGTTTTTATTTTATGAGTGTTTGCATGTATATAATTGCACCCATGCATGCATGCAAATGCCCCTGGAGGTCAGAAAAGGGCATCAGATCCCCTGGAATTGGAGTAAAGGATGGTTGTTAGCTGCCGTGTGGATGCTAGGAACTGAACCCCACCCCTCAGGAAGAAAATAAGTGCTCTTAACCCATGAGCCATTGCTCCAGCCCCATATTTTGGGACTTTTAAGATAGAGTTTTGTGTAGTCCATAAGTGCCTTGAACTTAAAGCAGTATTCTTGCCTCAGACTCCCAGGACCCAGAATTCCAGCATGCCCAGCTGGAGCTGGGCATGAAAACCTTCAGCAAAGTTTGAAATAAGACAATTCAGGCAGTTACCCACACTGCCCAGTGCTGCCCTTATCACCTGGCTCTGGTGCCCCCTAGTGGAACAGCAAAGACTACTATGGTCTCCAGTTTCCTCCTCCTCCCTTTAAATAATTATTTACCAATGAGAAATGGAAATGGTTAAGGCCTGCTGTGTCAAGCTTCTCTCCACCCCTGTGAACTTGACCACTCTCCCTTCCCCACACTCCTTCCCCAACTCTCCCAAACCCTTCAGCCAGCAAGGTAGCATTAGAACTGCAGCCAAGATGGAAATGAGACACAGCGAGGAGACAGAATGAGGCCCCCGCTCTAACCTTTGGCACAGACAAAAGCAGCTCTGCTCAAGTCTTTGAAGGGAGTAGATGGAGACACTCCTAGCTTTAATAAACTCTCAGTGTCTCAATCCTAACATAAGACAGAAGTTCAAGGCCATCTTTAGCTAAATTGTACGCTCCAGTTCAACTTGGGCTATATGAAATCCCTGTCTCAGAAAACCAAATCATACAAAACTCCAGGCTGTTGGTAGAAGACAGGACTTTCTTTAGGAACTTGAGCTGTGTCTCAGAAGAAAAAGTCTCCCTCCTGCTGCACCAAAGAAAGCTCAAAATCAGGGGACCAGAGCGCCTGATCTGTGCTGTTGCTATAACTCTTCTTTATATTCCTGCAGCCCCTGTGACCCTGGATGCATCATCGGCCCACCTCGACCTCATTCTTTCTAAAGATCTAAAGACAGTGAAGCTGGACAGAAGGGCATTCTTTCAGGTCGATACAATTCTTCCAAATGACCCCCAACACTTCCACCCTTGCCACTGTGTGCTGGGCTCCCCAGGCATCTCATATGGCCAAAGGATCTGGGAGATGGAGCTACAGGTGCCCAAGGAAAGGGTCACCCAGTTTAATACAATCAGTGTGGTGGGTGTGGCCAAGGAGCCTGTGCCCAGGCAAGGCTGTCCGAGGGTTAAACCCCTGGAAGGCTTCTGGATGCTCCGGATCACTAACTCAGAATGCTGCCCCGTCACCGATAATGACACAACTGCAATGTTCCCAGTCCCTCTGAGGAAAGTGGGCATCTTTGTGGATCATGACTTTGGGAAGGTTGTCTTCTATGATCCAGATACAAACAACCACATCTACACCTTCCACACCTCTTTCAATGGACAGGTCTTCCCCTTTTTCTGGCTTCTTGCTCCAGATGTCCAGATCACTCTGAGCCCTTAGAGCCATTCATTACCTTGCAGCTCCTTCTGTCCTTTACCACTGATCCATAAAGTTAAGATGCACAGCTTCTGTGAGTGTTGAAGCTTGGCCCTAGGTTGCACCTGATGCAGGCCTGATGGTTCCCCTTCTCCTCGTGAGCCCAGGTCAAAGTCTCGCCACTACACTTTGTCCTTTTTTTGGTATTTTTGAGATAGGGTCTCCCTTTTAGTACCAGCTGTCCTGGAGCTCACTCTGTAGACCAGGTTGGCCTTGAACTCAGAAATCCGCATACCTCTGCCTCCCGAGTGCTGGGATTAAAGGCGCGTACCACACCACTACACTTTGTAACAGGACAAATTGGGAACCAGCTGAAATCAACAGACTACAGATGAAGAAGCCGTCATTAGTGAGCCTATGGCTGTATACTGTTGAAATGCAGCTATAGGGGGCACCCCATCTTCCTCCTGGCTGTCCTTCCTACTCTTATTACCAGCAGCCCCCTTTCTTCTGAAAGCAGCCTTCACAGTCTGGCTGTGATCTGAAAAGCCATATCTATAAACCACTATGAGGTGTGCAAGTGAGCCAGGCCAGTGCCTGTGCATTTTGCAAGTCTTGTCTCCGCTTGTGAGTGTCCAAAGTTTTGACAGTTTAAAGCCAAATTTTCATCTGTTAGCTTTGATGAGCACCTTGTAATGGTGGTAAAAATGAGTAAACAAGGCCAGGAGGCATGCTGGTTCACACTATTTATTTATTTATTTATTTATTTATTTATTTATTTATTTATTTTGGTCTTTTTGAGACAGGGTCTCCCTGTACCTCTGGCTGTCCTGGAACTCACTCTGTAGACCAGGCTGGCCTTGAACTCAGAGATCCGCGTGCCTCTGCCTCCCAAGTGCTAGGATTAAAGGCATGCGCCACCACGCCTGGCATTTATTTATTTCTGTATGTGTATCAATGTACTGTCTGCATGCAAGTTTGTGCACCTGTGTCGTGCAATGCCAAGGAGGTCAGAAGAGGGTGTCGGATTCCCCTGGAACTGGAGTTCTCCTGGAATTGGAGTTTCAGACGGTTCTCGCCGCCATGTGGGTGCTGGGGATCGAACCCTGATCCTCTGTAAGAACAGTCGGTGCTCTTAACTGCTAGGCCATCTCTCCAGCCCTGATTCACACCTTTAATCCCAACATCAGGAGACAAAGGCAGGTGAATCTTTGTGAGTTCTAGGCCAGCCTGGTCTATGTGGTGAGACCCTGTCTCAAAAAAGTAAAGCAAAAGAAGCCCACTCCCAACCAAAAGCAATAGCAGACTTGTGTGGATTGTGTCTTGACCAAATGGATGGTAATTCAATTTTAAATGTAGAAGACAAAAAAACATATACACAAACTGTCTATCTCTGTTAAAGAAATGACGGCTCAGCAGTTCAGAGCACTTTTACTGCCCTTGCAGAGGACTTCACATCAGGCACGTGGTGCTGATTGATGCTCTCTTCTGGCATTTTTGGACACTGAGTATTGTGTTACACAAACAGACATGCATGAATGTATAGGCACACATACATACATGCAGACAAAAACATACATTTAAAACAAATAATTAGAGTGCTGGAGAGATGGCTCAATAGTGAAGAGCACAGGCTGCTCTTGAAGAGGGCCCAGGTTTGACTCCCAGTGCCCACATGGAGGCTAATAATTATAATTTCAGTTTCAGGGGATCCAACACTCTCTTCTGACCTCCACAGCATTGCATGACTTGGGTGCACTTACATACATGAGGGAAATACATTCATACACATAAAGAAAATAAAAATAAAATATATTTAGAAAATATATAAAATATAAAAAATATAAAAATATTTGGAAAAAGTTTTAGTTTTAAAAAAGAAATTTTCATTATCTGTATAAGTGTGTGTATATGTGTGTGTGCATGTGTGTGTGTGTGTGTCTGTGAGTATATGTATGTTCGTAAATGGAAAGCATGAAGGTAGTCCCAAGAGGAAATTTTATAGCATTAAGTCCTTGCACCAGAAAATTAGAAGCATCTCATATAAATAAATTAATGACCAACCTGTAAGTCTCTGTAAACCAAGACCAAACAGTACCTAAAAAGAGTAGACAGGAAGAGATAAATAAAATCAAGGTTAAAATTAATGAAATAGAAACCAAGAAAACTATAGGAAGAATCAATGAAATGAAGAGTTGGTTCTTGAAAAAGATTAAAAATATTGACAAATCTTTTAAATTAAGCAAAACAAAGAGGTACCTAGACCCAAATAAGCAAACTCAGAGATAAAAAAGGGGAACACGCCAGGCGTGGTGGCGCATGCCTTTAATCCCAGCACTCGGGAGGCAGAGGTAGGTGGATCTCTGTGTGTTCAAAGCCAGCCTGGTCTACAGAGAGAGCTCCAGGACACCTGGTACTAAAAGGGAGACCCTGACTCAAAAATACCAAAAAAAGGGTAAAACTAAAAAGAAAAAAAGAAGAAAAGAGAAACACAAAACTGAGTGTGGTAGTCCATGTCTTTAATCTCAGCACTTGGCAGGCAGAGGCAGGTAAAGCTCTGTGAATTCAGCTACAATCCAGACCAAAAAAACAATAAAAGAAAGAAAGAAAGAAAGAAAGAAAGAAAGAAAGAAAGAAAGAAAGAAAGAAAGAAAGAAAGACCAAAGGAAAATCTGAAGATCATAAGGACATATTATGAAAATCCATATTCCACTAAAGTAGAAAACCTAAAAGAAATGGGTAACTTTCTAGATATATACAGCCTACCAACATTTAAACAAATTTACAAATAATCTAAACAGAGACATAACAACCAAGGAGATAGACATAGCAATTTAAAAGTCTCCCAACTAATCACCCAACACCAGATGGATACACAACAGAATTCTACCAAACCTTCAAAGGTTTGAAGAACTAATATCAATACTCTTCAAGTTATTCCATAAAATTAGAAAATGGCCAAGCATGGTGGCACATGTCTTTAATCCCAGAACTTGGGAGGCAGGGGCAGGGGCAGGTGGATCCCCATGAGTTCAAGGCCAGCTTGGTCTATATAGTGAGTTCCAGGCCAGTTGGGCTACATACATGGAGACCCTGTCTCAAAAGATGGAGAGAGAGAGAGAGAGAGAGAGAGAGAGAGAGAGAGAGAGAGAGAGAGAAAATATTCTATGAAGCCAGTATTACTGTAGTACCAAAACCAGGCAAAGACCCAACAAAAACTGCAAATCATGGGCCAATCTCTCTGATGAACATACAGAGCATATGAATATAATACAGAGCAGGACACATGGAGGAATGCCACACAGTGATAGTTTATTAGCTGGTGGTCAGAGAGGGGGCTAATACTCAAAAGAACTCTCAACCCTGAGGAGAGGCAGGGTGGTTTATAAAGCATAAAACCACAACTACAGCTATGCTAGAGGCATAGCCAATAACCATAATTACATTCAATCACCATAGTTACACCAGACCACAGGCAGGTCAGTTAACAAAGAGGTTTTCAGTTAACAAAAAGTTTTGGTTAAGAAGAACAAGTTTCTCCAGGCAGGTGAGGTGTAACTGGTGCTGGCAGTGGAGTCTTGCTTGACTCAAGGAGACCCGTATTTGCTTTATTGGTTTGGTGGCCTTTGGTAAGACTCTCTGGCGTTCCAGAGGCCATCTGTACACCTCACCTGCCTGGAAATACTGTGCAGCAGAGGCAGCCATGTGCCTGTATATCCCAAATCTAATTGGCTACTGGCCCTCTCCTTGGAGGAATAACCCATGGCTGATGCCACAAGCTTACATCCTCTACAGGTTAGGAGATGTTATAAGCCACAGTAAGACCCTGTCATATTTAACAGGGGAAAAAATGTAATTCATGGATTAACATATCATCCAAACATATGTGTCTATGCCAAAGTAACCTACCATAACTATTAGTGCTGTTTAAATACCTATATATCTAATTGCTTGTGCTTCATTAGTAGGATCGAAAGATTATTCCTGGACAAACTGTCAGCCCATGAAAGGAAACAGCCAGAATTGACCAGAGTCCAAGACAAAAGCTCCAGAGAGAGTGGACTGTTTTGCTTCTCATCCACCTGTGCCCCTTTTCTAAGCCTAGGGAACAATCTGCGGAAGAGGGGGCGTGGTAGAATGTAAGGGCTGCATTGGGGTGAATGGTGAAACTACAGCAATGTAGTCTGGACACTCATTTGATCAACCTGATTGAACAAACAACCCGTCACCCCCCACTGGATGGTGGGGCTGTGGGGGTTTGGGCACAACAGCCTGCAGATTGGTTTTGCACGAAGGATGCTTGTACTCATGGATTATCACTTATAGCTAAAAAATGAAAAAAACTGAGAGAAAGATGCAGGATAGTTATGGCAGAATGCATGATCTGGGATGGGGTGGGGGGGGGAGGGAGATGTGCCTGAACTGAATTGGAAAATAATGTATGAATTGCACAAAGCATCAATAAAAAAATAAAAATTAAAAAAATGTCATAAAAAAAAGAAGAAGTTTCTTAGAATTGCAGAGACAGTGACCTCCATGGAGCTGCAGGTAAGAGGGTGTGCTACTTACTGGGCCAGTTGGAAGTTTCCCTGTACTGTAGAAACAATGTACTTCCTGAAACTACAGGTGCAGCCTTCATGGGACTGGCTCTTGTTGGCTGGCAGCTAGCGCATCAGGGTGGGAGGTGGATAGGCAGAAACACAGGGTAAAGCAAAAGTCAGCTAGAACAAAATGGAGTCAGTTTTATTATTTCATTCCCCCCTGGACTTAGGACAGAATCAAAGTATTGACTCAATATCCTCAGGTGACAGGGGCTCTCAGGTACATTAATTTGACAGTGGCTATCTGTTGTTTGGTCAAATTTAACAACCAGGTAATTAGGCAAGGCCCAATCTTTGGACCCAGGAGGAGAAGAAGGAGAGTATCTACAAGGCCTGAAAGCAAGGTGGGCCAGTCATGGATTCCAATCAAACCACCGATGGAACCAGGACCTGTTGGTCTCTCTGCTCTGGGAATATTTCGATGTATGTCAGATCTCTGGGCTGGAGCAGCTGCCAGGGCATAGAGGAAGTAACTGGGAGGACATTTTAGACATTAAAGTGGACTACAGCCTGGACCTGTTGAAGAGACTGGACATGAATTAAGAAAGACTGATCAGTAGTTTTCAGAATACAGTCACGTAGTTCAGGCAGTAGGGGAGGTGGTCTTCTGAACATAATCTTACATGGGGTGAAACCTGCCTTAGGGGTAATGCATCTAACCCAGAGGAGAACCAGGCACAGGAAGTTGGGCCGTTTTCATTCATCTCTAAGATTAATTTAGGATTTTCTGACAGAGGCATTCCAACCCTGGATTCATCTCAAGCAGGAGGCCTTTTACCAACATGAGGGAAAAGCCTCTATCCAATTGGGGAATGTGTCCACAAATACCAGAAAGCAGTTCATTCAGTTTGGAGGTACCCATGTGAGTTGTCTGATGAAGCTGATCCATAAAAAGGCATCCAAGGGATGATTCTGAAGTCTGGAAGGGTCCATCATCTCATGGGGTCCTTTTTTATTTCATGGGACCAAGAGTGGCTGTACAGGGAGTCTGGCACCCAACTGGGCCACTGTCCCTTCTGCTATGAAAGTGACAGAGTCCTCTTTTCTTGTAGATCATGGTATAGACACAAAGGGTGGTAAAGGCATATCTGCTGTCTGAGAAGGTCTTCACTCATTTATTTTCCCAATGTAGATCCTGGATGAGGGTGAACAGTTCTGCCTATTGTGCAAAGGTGCCCTGGAGCAAGGCTTGGGCCCCATGGTATCCCATTAGGTGGCCACGTGGCTCCAGTCTTCTGGGTCCCCTTTATCTTCTATCTGTGAACAACTTGGCATGTGCCTCATCTAGAGGGTGTCTCAGAGGTCCAAGTAATTGGACTGGGAGATGCGCAGCAGATCCTCACAGTCATGCAGAAGCACCTCCAGGTTATCATCAGGCATCAGTGTTGCCAGGCCGAAGTTCTGAATGACTGAGGAGGTGAAACAAGGCAGATCAAGGAAAAGACTCTGGTAGTGACTGATGCAGGCATTTGAAATCCATCAGCTATTTGCTCCCCAGAGGAGGGACTCTGTTGCGTGGGGGCCATCGGGGTTATGTCTTGGCCCAAGGTGAGCTTGTCAACTTCCTGCACTCACAGAACAGTAGCCACTCTGGTGTGTAGACATAAGGACCAGCCTTGGCCCTTGGATAAGTGCACTACAGGCCTTTGCCAGGGTCCCAAAGTCTGAGTAAGCACATTTTTTTTGGAATACCCCACAAGCTTCATGAATGAAAGGGTGGACCTGGCCCTTTCTAGATTTGGAAAGCCCATTCCTCTATCTCTGTCTCTTTTAAGGGCTAATCCCAGACATTCTAGGTAGAGGGCCTTGCTACTTCAGCTAGGCCCAAGATTCAAAGTTGACAATGTCCCACTGCATCCAAGAATTCACACACATGTTTTTTGTTGTTGTTTAATAGAGTATGGGGAGCTCTGAAGGATGGCTTCCTTCTGGGATGCAGCAAGGTTCTGAATTCAGAATCTCATCTCTACTGGTGATATATCATAATGCTTAGCAGTAAATCCTCTGAACTACAACATCAACTAGACTGGCAAAATATACTTACCAGTGAAATAGTGGCACAAACATTATGGAAGTAATCAACCACTCTCAACTTGTATTTAAGGTCTGTTTCATAGGATGAAGCCCACATCTGACATTGATATCAGGTTGTCACTAGGATTCCTTCTGGGAGACTTAAACAATATCTGTACCTTCTCACCTGGTCTCTACAACAAACCAAGGAACAATTTCTCAAAACTACAGCCTGGAAAACCAATGAGGTTATTGGGCTTACTTACAGAGCAGTGGATGAGGGTTTAACTGTAAGATTTGTGTGTTCCCTTCCTAAGGCCACACTAGAAAGTCTTCATCCAAGAAAAAATGGTGAGAGAGCCTGCCCTCAGCTTCCTAAGTTTATATATCTTTTGCCCCTACCCATCATGCAACTAGGGCTGACTGGTTGGTTGGGAGGTGTGAGTGACTCTCCCTGCCTCTCCTTTCTTACAGAGTGTAACATTCAACAAGCTTAGTTGTGATAATCCTAGGCAACCAGGTGTAACCAAGCTTGAGAAGGCATCTGTCCATGTCTGTCTGTCAGAGGACAGTCCTATGCAGCACTCCACCCTTTCTCTAGCCCTTACATTCATTCTGACATCATCTTCCAGGAGAGTCCCTGAGCCTTGAAAGGGGTGACATAGACATAGGATGCTCCTCCCATTGTGGTGAGATATTGAATTTGGGGCCCTTTTCATTATCTGTTTTCAGAACGTGTCTATTGATCCATCTCCTTCTATAAAAACACAAGTGAAAAGGTAGAAGCAGGAAGATCTAAACACACTAACTGAAGCAGTAACCTACGGGCAGAAACACAAAGGCTTGGAAAGCACCTTAGCAGGTGCATCTCATCCATGAAACAATTGCAGTGGCTTCCCCAATAGGACCTATAACTTCTCCTGTCACCAGGGGTTGCCTGACTTGCAGTTCCAGATGTATGTTCCTCCCCAAGGAGCAAGCCTTAAATCCATTTGGAAATTTGTTGGTCATAAATATACTAGCCATATTGCTATTGCACCAGCAGGCACATCTTGCTTGGTATGTCAATAGTTCAACACACAGGGTCTGCTATTAAGCAAGAACTGTCAGAGTCAATTCCTCCCCATTGATCTTCATAGTGCCTTCTGGCATTACGAAGGACAGCCAGCCAGCAATGGGGGGTTTCCAGCTTAGTCCTAGCGTGATTTCTCTTTCTCATGCTCACATCATATGGAGTCTTTAGCAATAGAATCTTACCATTTAGTTCTCTAATACAACTGATACGAGTAGCAATAGCCTTTATCATGGGGTGGGGGGTGTGGTGCCTCCCTGGCCAACGTCTCATAGTGGGGCATCCTACCTGTGGTACTAAAATTTTCATTTAACAATTGTGCAGTTTCTAGGACTCTCCGATGTCACTTTCATAAGATACCTTTGTTTATGCTTTCATATCTACAGGCCCAGGATGTGCAGACTTTTCCCAGCCATCCTGATGGATTTCACTTGTGCCTTAACCAACCATAAAGCTCTCAGAAATTTCACAGTTGTACCTGGCCCTTGTACTGCTTATGAATCTATTTTCCATCCTTGTTTCTTCAAAAGTAATTGAATATCTTTAAAATGGGTTTCCAAATCTGCAAAACACTCAGAGGTTAACATTATGTCATTTATATAATAAAACCTTTTCCCAGATGGGCAAAATGAAGCTTTGTCCCAAACCATCATCCCATAATTAATAGTAGAGATAGTTACAAAGATAACCTTCATAAAGCACAGAAAATTTACTTTCCTCTCCTCCAAGCAAATGTCAGGTGATCACAGAAATTAAAAACTAATAAGATACTAAATCAAGATCAGTGCACTGGAGTTCTTGATTTAGTACCTTACCTCCCCCCCCATAAAAATCCCAAGTGACCCCTGAGGACCAGATCCTCAACTGACCTCAAGAAAACAAAAACCTTGGTTAATCTGGGCTAATTGTGTGGCCTTAAGCATCCAAAAGGAAAGTAAAACCAAAAATAAATGATCAGTAAGACCAGAGAAATTGTACTTCAGATATAAAACTTGAGATCTTAGTAAAAAAACAAAAAGAAAAAAGAGAGAGCACTGTTGTTTGGCCTGTTTTCAATTCTTATTGGCAAGTTCATCTACTCTGTGACTACTCAAAGACATGAGACACAGCTTTTTTAACTTTCCAAGATGGAATGAAGACTCATGTCTCTCCAAGAATCCTCTAAACCTTCAATGCCAGATGGGGACTACTGAGATACCCAGATTGTGGACTAAGTATCTAAGGGGGTGTCAGCCTCGTCAGAGTATAGACTGCCATTGTTGGACTAACCAGGCTGTATCATGGAGGCCAGTACAAGGGGATCAAGACAGGACACGTGCTTACTGGACTTCATCTGGGGGACCATGGGAGGGAAAGACCCCAGTGCTGAGCACAAGGGCAAGATTAATGGTTGTTTGGGCTGCCAAGGAGGAACCTCCAAGCACTTCCTTAAGGAAAACATGACACCTTTTAGAAAAAAATCCTCCAATTCAGGTGATATGTGTATGTATGTATGTATGTATGAATTTATGTGTATATATATAGTACTATATATATATATATAAAGAGAGAGAGAGAGAGAGAGAGAGAGAGAGAGAGAGAGAGAGAGAGAAGCAATACAAGTTAGAGAGAACAGCAATAAAAGAACTGGAAAAAAACTCTGGAAAGACTCAGAAAAAGAGGCAAGACATATATGGCAGAGTACAGGGACTCAGGTGGGGTGGGAGGCATGGAAAGGGAAGTGACTCAAAATTTGATTGAGAAATGATGTATGATTTATGGGAAAAGTTTAATAAAAATAAAAATAAATGAAATAAATGATAAAAAATAAAAATAAAAGGAACATTATGCTCCACTAATGCCAGGTTTTATGAAAATAGAATTGTAACCGGACGTGGTGGTGCACACTTTTAATCCTAGCACTTGGGAGGCAGAGGCAGGCAGATCTCTGTGTGTTCAAGGCCAGCCTGGTCTACAGAGAGAGTTCCAGGACAGTCAGAGCTACAGGGAAACCCTGTCTCAAAAAGACCAAAAAAAAAAAAAAAGCAAAAAAACTACTCCTCCTCATCCAGGGTGTACAAGGTCCCCAATACAGACCCTTAGCTTGTTTGGCACCCCACCTCTGTCCCCTGCTGCCTCTGCAGCTCAGCAGACCAGGGCTGCTTTGGGGAATTCTCATTGACCAGTCCTTCTGAGCACTGGCCACTCTTTTCCTTCTCCAATGGTGATGGATCAACAAACCAAGCTGACCAAATTCCTATTACATACTCCATTCCTTCCCTACATTGAGACGTCTCTACGGTGAAAGCAGTCCCTTCAGTATTGCTCCTGCAGGGAAGCAGGTCATCTTATGGGGAGGTTCCTAGAGATGGAGACCAACACAATCCTGCAGGGAGCCCTGAGGACATAAGGGCATCATTGGGTGGTTGGGTATGTGGGTGACAGGGGCCCAGAAGAGGCCCAGGATGGTGACCAGGGAGATGGCTGTGCAGGTCCTAAAGACCAGGGAGAATGGAGGAGCATACTTATTTAGTTACTTATTTACATTTATTTTATCTTAAACTTCTAAAAATTACATTTACATACTAATACATCAGAGGACAACTTGCAGGAGTCCTTTCTGTCCTTCCATAGAATATGGGTTTCAAGATCTAGTTCAGGCTGTCAGGCTCCGCAGGAAGAGCAAATCTGCCGAATCATCTCACCATTCCAACTATTTTGTACACTTAAAAATATTCTATTTATTTTTCTTTTATGTGTATGAGTGTTTTGCCTGCACATATGTAGGTGCACCACTTTCATGCACTCCCCAAGGAGATCAGAAGTTGTCAGATCCCCTGGAACTGGAGGGATGAACGGTTTTTAGCTGCCATGTGAGTGTTGGTACTGAACTCAGATCATCAGCGAAAGTAGCCATTGCTTTTAACTACTGAGATATCTCTCCAGCCCCTATTTTGGTTTCTGAAGACAATGTCTCAGTCCAGGTTGCCATTGAACATGGTAATGGTCCCATGTCAGCCTCCACAGTGCTGGAATTGCAGGACTAGATCACCATGCCTGGCGATGAATTTCACAGAAAAGAAAATCCTGGAAGGTTGTTGTTACCATTCAGTGCTGGAGGCTTCTCCTCTTGGCTTGGACTCTGGTATCTGTCTGCCCCTACTCTAGGTGGAATAGGGAAGTTCCTTCCACTGACTCCTGGGAAGTTCCCGCATCCCTCCCCGTCCCTCCTTTAAACAACTATTTACCAAAGCAACAATTCAGCCAGACCTGGAATCAGAGACGAATAAGGCTGCTGTGGAACGGGCCCCTCTCCCACCCCATGAACCTGAGCTCTTACCAGCTCCGCACCCCTTCCATGATCTCTCCCAAACCACTCATCCAACAGGGGAGCATTAGAGCTGCAGCCAAAATGGACCTGAGACACAAGTGAGGAGACAGAATGAGGCCCCCACTCTAACCTTAGCACAGACAGGAGAAACGCTGCTCAAGATCTGAAGATGGCTACGGGAATATCCCCTCGCCTTGATAAACTGTCCCTGAAATCCACTGGAGGTGGTGCAGCAAGTGCTGAATATCCCTCTTTGTGTATTCCACACTTCCCCATCATTCTTTTGTCTGAGGGACTCCACATTAGAAAATCAGAACCAGCCTTGACCTCCCTTAATAGCCCCAACCCTTCTTCATGACGGAAGAACAGGGATCAGGAGAAATGGCTGAAGAGCCTCGCATTGTCCTTCCATGACCACCAGGAGGTGCTCTCAGCTGCACCCACAGACAACAGAAGGTGAAACTGGGAATTAATTTTAAGGGAATGGGAAGAAAAGTGTAGGCCCACGCTTATAATCCCAGCACTTGGAAGGGACAAAGGGATATAATTCAAGGTTATCCTTGGCTGAATGGCAAATTTGAGGTCAGTTTAACCAATGGAGACCTGGACTCAGAAAACCAAATTCTAAGGCTTTAACAAGGAACAAGATTTCACTGGGGACTTGAGCTGTGACTTGGAAGGGAAAGTGTCCCTCCAGCCACATTCAGGAAAGCCCAAAAACGGGAAATTGGAGGACTTCACCAAGGCTGACCCTGTCCATCTCCTTTATCTTCACATAGACCCTGCGTGTCCTGGGCCCACCCAGGCCTCCCCTTTCTTGGTCTCTAAAGTCAGTGAGGCTGTATGAAATAGCTGAGGGTCAGGAATATCCTGACAGGATCGTGGACCCACAGCGTTTCTACCCTGTGTTCTGTGTGCTGGGCTCCCCTGGCATCTCAGGTCACAGGATATGGGAGGTTGGGCTCCAATGGTCCTGGTTAATGTTGAAATGCTCAGGGTTGTGGTGGTGGGTGTAACCTCAAAGTTTGTCCCCAGACAAGACCCTCGGAAGCCTCTAAATGGAGTCTGGGCACTCATGGTCTATTCTTTGAAAAGCAGGCCTCTTGTGGGCAGTAGTAGTCCAAAGAATCTCCAGGTCTATGTGGGAAAAGTGGGCGTCTATGTGGATCACGACTGCTGGGAGGTTGTGTTCTATGATGCCACCACAAACAAGCACATCTTCACCTTCCATGCCACTTTCACCAGGAAGATCTTCCTTTTTCCAGCTCCTAGGTACCTACAACCAGATCACCCTGATCCCCTGGGGCTGTTCCACTGAGGCTCTCTGCCTGTCTTGCCCACAGATACCTCACACTATGATGCACAGCAGCTGGTAGGCTGATGCTGGCCTGGGGTTTCCTCTCTCTGAGTGGAGAAGGAAGGAAGGCTCCAGTATTCCACAGGATGAACACAGTCCTTCACTGTGGCAGTTTATAGCAGGACTGGAAACAGATCAGACCTCATCAACATGTGATTGGTGAAGAAACACATGATAAAGTGTCAGGCGGTGCCCTGTGTTGACACGTGTGGAGGAGGCTGCCCAGCAGCCAGTGTCCAATGCTTTCTCCTTCACCTAACTTCCCACATTGTCTGTCATTCTGAACCTGCTTATTTGTGTGCTTCTATTACTTTCCCTGCCCCCTCCCACTCTCCCCTCTGTCTCAGGTCTCTTGCTTCCCTAGCTACCCTTGAACTCACTATGTATCTGTAGCTCACACCTGCAGAGCTGCTGTACTTCTCTTTGGAAGGAGGATAAACCAACTCTAATGAGCAATTGAGCAAGTGCCAGTATGCAAAGGGAAAATCAGTGGTAGGGATGCCATCGAGTCCTTTCCAGATGTGAATTTGTTTTTATATTATTAGATTTTAATCATCCTGTAAACATTGCATATAATTTTAATACATAATTAAATTAGACAAAATAGGGCCTGTCTCATGGGTAGACAGTGAGATAAATGACCCTGTCTGACAAAAACCACACCATCATCTCAATTGATGCAGAAAAAGCTTTCAACAAAATCCAGCATCTCTTCATGCTTAAAGTCCTAGAGGGAATTGGACTGGAAAGAACACTTCTCAATGTAATCAAAGCCATATACAGCAAACCCATTGCCAATATCATCCTAAATGGAGAAAGATTAGAAGCATTCCCCTTAAAGGCAGGAACCCAGCAAGGCTGCTCCCTGTCACCACTCCTCTTCAATATAGTGCTTGAAATGCTTGCTAGGGCAACACAGCAAGAAAAGGAAATTAAAGGAGTACTAATCCGAAAAGAGGAAGTCAAGCTATCCCTTTCTGCAGGTGAGATGACGGTTTACCTAAGGGATGCTAAAAACTGCACCAGAAAACTATTACAAACAATTAAAAGTTTCAGTTAAGTGGAGTGATACAAAATAAACCTAGAAAAATTGGTAGCCTTCCTTTACACCAACGATAAGCAACTGGAGAAGGAATATAAGGAGACCTTCCCAATCATATTAACCTCAAAAATAAAAAAAAAAAATACCTGGGAATAAACATAACCAAAGACACCAAAGATCTCTACAACAAAAATTTTAAAACCCTGAAGAAGGAGACTGAAGATGACATCAAAGGATGGAAAGACTGGAAAAATTAATATAGTAAAAATGTCCATTCCACCCAAATTAATATACAGATTCAATGAAATCCCAATCAAAATTCCCATGAGCTTTTTCACAGACTTGGGAAAAAATCCTTAAATTCATATGGAAAAACAAAAAACCCCGAATAGCTAAAGCAACCCTGAGCAAAAAGTGCAATACAGGGGGGATCACCATACCAGATTTCAAACTATATTACAAGGCTATAGTCAGAAAGACAGCATGGTACTGGCACAAAAACAGACCTGTTGATCAATGGAACAAAACTGAAGATCTGAACTTAAGCTCATATAATTTCAGCCACCTCATATTCGACAAAGGAGCCAAAAATGTTCAATGGAGGAAAAATAACATCTTCAGCAAATGCTGTTGGCAAAACTGGATCACCATTTGTAGAAGAACAAAATTAAACCCCTACATCTCACCCTGTACAAAAATAAACTCCAAATCGATCAAAGATCTCAACCTGAAACCTGAAACCCTGAAGGTGGTAGAAGAAAGGTTGGCAGCAACCTATAAGACATAGGCATAGGAAAAGACTTTCTAATTTTTTTTTAATTTTATTTATTTATGTGTATGAATGTACTGTCTGCATGCAGGTCTGTGCACCCGTGTCGTGCAATGCCGTGGAGGTCAGAAGAGGGTCTCGGTCTCCCCTGGAACTGGAGTTCTCCTGGAATTGGAGTTTCAGACGGTTCTCAGCCGCCATGTGGGTGCTGGAGATCGAACCTGGGTCCTCTGCAAGAGCGATCGGAGCTCCCAACCGCTAGGCCATCTCTCCAGTCCCAGGAAAAGACTTTCTAAACCAAACAGCAGCTGCACAGGAAATAAGGCCAACAATTGACAAGTGGGATCTCATTAAACTCAAAAGTTTCTGTACAGCAAAAGAAACAATCAGGGAAGTGAAGAGAAAACCCACAGAGTGGGAGGAAACCTTCACTGCTGATACATCTGACAGAGCATTAACTTCCAGAATATATAAACTACTCAAAAAACAAACAAGGAAGAAAACAAATTACTCTCTCAAAATATGGAGTAAAGAGCCGAACAGAGACTTCACAAGTGAGGAAATAGGGATGGCTGAGAAACATCTTAAAAAGTGTTCAACATTGCTAATAATTAAGAAAATGCAAATTTAAATCACTTTAAGATATCTCACCCCAATAAGCCTGGCTAGGATCAAGAAAACAAATGATACCAAATGCTGGAAAGGTTGTGGGGAAAGGGCAGCACTCATCCACTGCTGGTGGGAATGTAAACTCATACAACCATTATGGAAAGCAGTGTGGAGAACCCTTAGAAGACTCAAAATGAGCCTACCATGTCACATCAGCACTGGGTCAGTGCTGTGTTCTGGGTCTGTGTGTCTGTGCACACTGAGCAGAATACAGCACAAAATGAGTTCTCAGTACACAAACAAAGAATTTCAAACTAAAGGACTGGATTTTTCCCTTAAGAATAAGACATAAAAGAAGATGAGTGGACACATAATAGCCCTGACTTTAAATAGGAAAGTTAACCTAAGCTTATGCTGCTGTTGATTTGAGGCTGTCTATACTCACTGAATGAGTGTAGCCCCCTTCATGACTGGGGACTGCTGAGGTCCTTGTGGCTTACCTGTCTATGTGGGGGAGGGGGCAGGCCTCATGTCTAGAGGTCATATCAGTGCCTATGGTAAACCCAGGTCCAGCTCCTTAGAGACAGGCAGAAAAATCTTCTGTTTTCACCTTTCCTACCTTGCTGTCCCTCCCTCTCAGATTTCACCAGACCTTCGGACAAGGGGCCACTCTCCATTTGCCTATGCTTCACATGCACCATGCCAGGACAATGTAGTTCATGGGGCCTACCTCAGAGGTGTCCCAGTCAGGGCCTGAGAACTCAGGGAGTTCTCCACTCCTAAGATGAAGGTAGCTGGGTCACTCCAGGGTCTTCCCACCTTCCTGGAGTCTACCAGACAGGGACCACCCATTCCGTCGCTCTGAACCTCGAGGGAATTGTCAGGGGGCTGGATCTGACCTCCATTCCATTCTTGCCTTGTTGCCCAACTGCCATGGGTTTCAAATGATCTGTTCCAAAGGATACACCTTTAGCCTATCTCTGGACTAATCTAAAAGAGCCCCATTTTCAGGGCCTCAGGCCAGCCACAGTTGCTCAGATTTCAGTCTAAATTTGACTCCAATATACAATAAACAATGGCCATTGCTGGCCCAAATTTGGATCCTTTAATTTCAATATCCTAACTTATTAGGCAACTTCATCAAAAAATATGGAGACTCATTAGAAGTTCCCCCTACCCTTGTAACCCTTCCTCTGCATATCAAATTCTTCTGTCTTTGCTTCATCCTGCCTTTGCTTTCACTGTCACACAGTTACACTGACAGGTCTTGCCAGACGAAGTGCAAGCAATCTTCCTCCCTCCTGCCAATCAGCTTTCTAGGCTTTCTTTTGCCCTGTGAAGCTCCAAGGCTTCTCTGGAGGCTGCAGCCCAGTCCTCAAAAACCAAACTTTTGTTTATGTATCTCTCCTTGCTGTGACACTAGCTTTCGTCTTGTGTGTGCTCAGCATGGTCAGGATCCACCTGTAGATGTGTGCTCTGGCTGCGGAGATGGCTCAGCAGTTTAAAACACTTGCTGTTTCTTCAGAGGACCTGAGTTGGATTCCCAGCACTTGAACCTCAGTGGTTTTCTTTCCTGTCTCTTGGGATTTAATTCCTCTTCCTTAGTTTCATTTCATTCAGATATTTGTTGCTTTTTGAAAAAACTGTTTTGGATTTTTCCACTCACTGCAAGTTTGTTTCCAAGTTTACTCTTTCCTGAGGAAACACTGTCCTTCTGACTTTAGCTTCATTTTGTCTGTGGGATCTCCATCCCACCTTCACCCTTGCCTTCATTGTCACCCTCCTAAAAATCATTGTAAGCATCATTCTAATAAGGTTTTCCTCTATTTCTATTGTCCAGACTCTTTCAAACTCTCTATGTTTTCTATTAAGTTCACCTGGGACCTTACAAAGTTCTGGTGTGAGCACAAGTACTATTGTTTGATTGCCTTATCTTTTATGTTTAATTTGGATTAAATGTTCTTTTAGTAAAATAATATACATAGTACTCTCTTTTGAAGTCAAACCATTGCCTTCTTCATGACATCATCTGTGCCTACTTACAGAAGATCATCATAATCAAATTTGTTAATTATATTTTGGGCATGCCTAGTTTTCATGTAATTGTGTCATATGTGTTAAAAATTTCATATAATTATGTCATATATGTTTTCAAGTGATTATGTCTATAATTGGTTTCATATGTTGTTTCAGTCAAAATATTTATTTATTTATTTACTTATTATTTTTTATGTGTATGAGTGTAGTGTCTGCATGTAGGTTGGTGCACCTATGTCATGCAATGCTGTGGAGGTCAGAAGAGGGCATCAGATTTCCCTGGAACTGGAGTTAAAGATGGTTCTTAGCTCCATGTGGGTGCTGGAAATTGAACCCAGGTCCTTTGCAAGAGCAGTCAGTGCTCTTAACCACTGAGCCATCTCTCCAGTGCCCAAAATAATTTTTTTATTTATTTATATATTTTTTATCAAATCTAGACCCGTGTCCCCCCAAAAAAAATGTTTTAAACAAGCTATAGCCACTTCAGTTTTTCTTTTTTCAATTTTTTTTGTCTTTTTAGACAGGGTTTCCCTGTAGCCCCAGCTATCCTGGAACTCACTATGTAGACCAAGCTGGCCTTGAACTCACAGAGATCCACCTGCCTCTGCCTCCTGAGTGCTGGAATTAAAGACCTGCACCACCATGCCTGTTGTTTTTCATTGTTTTTATTGTACACAAAATTATTGGTTTATTGTGGCATGCCCAATCAAAATGCACATATACAAATTTATAAATATGGGTATTTTGTGGGGTTTTTTGCAGTCAAACATGGATTTTGTTTGTATTTCTCTTATTTAAAGTAACAGACCCAAGCAAAATTGATCCACTGTGCACCAAATAATGTGTCTCATGTCACTTTTTTCCTGTTCTTGATGACAATCTAACTTCTTAGGTTATAAATTTCAACATGCTATTTATAACTGAAGTGTTAGAAAATTTCAGAAAAAAATACATTGCTATAATAAAAGCACATACAATTGGTCCTAATAAATATTTGATATGGATTGAACACACCACTAAAATATGGATATTTTGATAATGCTTTCACAGGCCTTATAAACTTGGGTACCCTAATCATTTTTAAATCTATTGAATGATGTTTCTAGGTCTATTAAATGTCTCACAGAACTTTTTTTTTCCTTTTCTGGGGCTGTGTTCGGGCACTTTGGTGGGTTTCTCTGGTTACCTGGCATATTTACACTCTTTTAAAGCTGATGCATGATTTTAGAACATCAAATACAAAATACATATTTGTGCTTTAGAAGTATCTGACAATGCAGCTTGGTATCTGACATATGTTCTTCAGTAAAAACCCATAATGACTGAGCAGATTCAAAGCAGGGATGTAGTGACAACAGCTATGAAGTCTCCTCTGAGGTCTGTGCTCATAGGCACAGCCCAAAGCTCAAGTCCACAATTGCTCCTGAACCTGTGGGTAGGTGGTGCTCTGCAGCCCATGGAGGCTGAGGTAGGAGGCACTCCACGAATTTATATCTCACCCTTACACAGGGGCCATGCTAACCCCTTCATCATTTCAATTTTAGTGTATGTGCTGCCAAAGTGTGTAGCCCTAATACCCACTCTCATCTCCTCTCAACCTATCTGTCAATTGTCCCTGCAATATTTATGACTACTTTATGACAACCTCTGAAACTAGAGCAAGCCTCTCTTTGACTTCCACCTGCTTTTCAGAGGTAGAGGAGATGGGATAGGAGGGGAACACTGAGTTTCCACATATATGGGCAAGGAGAGAGAGGGCTTAGAATCATGGAAGAGGCTAGCCCAAGATTTGTCTGGCTGGCTAATGGAAGTGGCACCGGAACCAGAGACTGCACTGTTGGCAGTGGGAGACTGAGCTTAGCAGGGTCCAAGTGTATGCTTTCCACAATGAGTAATTCCACTAGGTTAGTAGCTGTGTCCTTGCCCAAACGTTCAAGTATTTTTCCATTAGCAACTGCAAGGTTTGCAGTAATATCAGTGCCAGGGCAGGGCTGTGTCAGAGGTGTCCTTAGTGGCTGTTCTCAGGGAGGCAGGATTGCTCAAAGTCAGTCCCAAGGCAGTTCTTGGCAGCCCCCTAGTCCTGGTATCTCCATCCTGCACTCTAGGGAAAGGGGCATCAGGCACAGTGCCAATGGTGCAGTCTGTGGAGTTGTGAGGGCTGTTACAAGTACTGGGCAGGCATCGTCCATGCCCGCACTGATCATGAGTCCTGAACTGGCATGAACAGGTCCTCTAAGGAAATGCTCTCGTCATCGCCATCCTTCAGGTAGCTACAATACCCAAAGGGCCACTTTTTCTTCTTCTTCTGTTCCCTTTGTCCAAGATCCCTGGGGCTGCCATCATTCTCCAGGGCTTCTGCCTCCAAGTTAGAGCTGCTCTCCAAAATGAGGGCAGAGCCTGGGTACTGGAAATCAAGGCAGCTATAGTTCACATCTTTACCTAGGTCATCTGGGGGCTTTTTGGAAGTTCTTCAACCAAAAATAAATTCCTGGGCCTGATGATTCAATGTTCTTGAGGTTCTTTGTAGGAGTTTAATAATCGTCTGAATAGTCCTTTAGTCATGCGTGACTGACATCCACATGCTGTTCTTCCTTCCTTGCATTTTCTGAGGCTGTGTCCTGCCTGCAAGCAGACAATCTCTCAGCTTGCTCTGGCAAGGAGGGGGAGGGGACCACGAGAGATGTTACCCAACAGAATAGAAAGACAAGGAAAGATAAGGACAGACATACAGACACGGACTCAGAGAAAGCCCAGGAGAAAAGAGTCTCTTTATTTATGCCAGCAGTGTGCTTATATACCAAAAGTTACTGTGCTCTAGGCAAGGAAGTGGGGGGCAGGCAGAAGGGAGGGGCGAGCCACCTTGGCTCTAATTGGGGGGACTGCAGAGCTCCTGTTTGTGCAACAGGTAACTAGAGGTGCGACATTTTGCTCAATGCCTCAAGGGAAGAGGCCATCTGTTCCTGGAACTTGGCAGAGATAGGTGAAGCAAGAAAACATTGTAATATCCCGAAACTTCTGGAGCTACAGATAACTCTCAGAGGCAACTGAATGCCTACAGAGATGTCAGATAACCCTCCTTGGAGGTCTTACAGAATAGGTCTTACAAGTTCTTGCCTCAAGTCATGCAAAATTTCATTCCTACAGTTCTTGGCAGAGTGTCACTAGATTCAATTACTTCATTAAAACAAAATTCAATTCTCTGATATTCTTGTCCATCAAGCAGTTCACTTTCCATATGTGTGTGTGGTACAGGGCTGTCCCACTGAAAGGAGGGAGCTCAACTGAAGAACAGGGAGTCACAAAGAATTCATCAGGGCTGACGTCTCCAGAAATATACTGTGGGTTGTGGCAGGCCATGGCAACCTCATCCCCCAACCCAGCCATCTTCTACCTACACAGATCACATCAGCTGCTAGGCCTGCACACTCTCACAAAACTTTTAAGTACTAATTGCTTATCTAAAACAACATCCTCGGGCTGGAGAGATGGTTCAGTGACTAAGAGCACTGACTGTTTTGGCAGAGGACCCGGGTTTGATTCCCAGAACCCACAGGGCAGCTAAAAACCCTCTTTAACCTGGATGTGGTAGCACCCGCCTTTAATCCTAACACTCGGGAGGCAGAGGTAGGTTTGGTCTACAGAGCAAGTTCCAGGCCATCTGGGGCTATAGGAAGACCCTGACTCAAAACAAAACAAACAAACAAAAAACCTAAACTGGTTGCATAAAACTCCCATTTGTTAAGTGCCTTTTTTGGTTTTGGTTTACTTTCAAGGTGTTTTAAAGTATCCATTTTGTTTGTTTACTTTAAAAGTATTTTGGTTTAAAAAATAAGAAAAACCATAATCTCAACAAAAGTAATCACAAAATTTTGGTTCTCATATAAACTAAAACAGTTAAATTAACCCAAAAGTTTGTTCAGGTCAAAATATTAGGTCTTTGATATTATGTCTTTGATCCTTATCTGAATTCTGGTTCTACAACCTGATTCCTATTACTTAAAGATATGAGTTTTGGGGCTGACGAGATGGCCTAGCGGTTAAGAGCACTGACTGCTTTTGCAGAGGACCTGGATTCTATCCCCAGCACCCACATGGAGGCTGAGAACTGTCTTTAACTCCAGTTCCAGGGGAATCTAACACCTTCTTCTGACCTCCGCAGCATTGCATGACACAAGTGCACAAACCTACATATAAAAATAAATAAAATTTAAAAATGTTAAAAAAAAAAAAGAGATGAGTTTTGTCATGGTGCACGCCTTTAATCCTAGCACTTGGGAGGCAGAGGCAGGAGGATCTCTGTGAGTTCACAGCCCACCTGGTCTACATGGCGAGTTCCAAGCTAGCTGGGGCTATAGGGAGACCCTGTCTCAAAAAAAGACCAAAAAAAAAAAAGGATAATTGTTCACATCTTTACATATAAAAAGTTTTAAAATATGGAGTTTTTATAATAATTACTGTTATAGCCAAAAACTTTCAGTCTACCTTACTGGCTTTTACTACACACCCATGTACAAGTACAGGTTTAATGGGTACAGATAAGACTATAACTACTGGCAATTGTCCTTTATGTTTCTCTGCAAGTGTTACTTTAAGTAGCTTTTTTTTCCCATAACAAAATAATGTGTCTCAACAGAAGCTAGGTTTTGCCTCCCTGTACCAGATGAATATAGTCCAAAAGAAAACAGTGTTAGTGAGTTTGGTTTAAATCCTAATCAGTTCATTTCTTGTGTATGGGTATGTGATTGGAACTCCCCTCCCTTGCTGGGAAACAAAGTAAACTGCTTTTATTTCTATCACAACCACCTTCATTTAAAATGAATTTTAAAAATTATTTCCTGGGCTCTGCCTACTTAACCTGTGATGATATGCTCTCCTTTTTCTGACTTAGGACCACTTGCACTACATTATGTGGATGGTCCTTTATTTGCCTAAATCTACTAAAGTAATCTTAAATTTTCTAAGGCCAAATTTCAGTCAAACCTTTACTTAAATTATTTCTAACTTAAGGGAAAATGTTTGGGGTTCTGTTCAAAATTTTTCTACATTTTACACAATAACTAAAAATACCAGGCTGCTATAACTAACCTTCTTGGATATTTAATGACCATACTTAAAGGCCTATGCTAATCTGATCAAAGGGACTTAAAGCGATAATTTTTCTTCCTTAATCTCCAAGATTGACTAAATCCCAGGGGAATATGAAGCACCTCTCAAAATGTCTTATAACTATGGCAAGTCTCCTGTCCTCTTGTTCAGGAAGGCCGTGGATACCCCACTAGAGGGACTCAAACCAGTGCCCAGTCTACAAAGAGGAGCGTCAACACACAGGAAAATTTCCTCCATGCTTCCAAGTGAAGCCAGGGTGAGGAGGAGCTTCTGATCTATCCTCACATGGACAAAACTGGTAAAAGGAAAGCCAAAGGAGTCATGAGCTCCCCACAAAGCCCAAGTACTCCTGAGGACCAGAGCCTCAACTGAGAAAAACAAAACAAACAAACAAACCAAAAATTTGGTTAATTTGGACCAACTCTATGGTCTTAAATACCCAAAAGAAAACTATAATAAAAAAATAAAAATAATCAATATATTTCCTGTAGAATGTGAGAAATTGTACTTCCCAGATATTAGGCTTAAAAGTTCATATGAGGGCTGGAGAAATGGCCTAGTGGTTAAGAGCACCGACTGCTCTTGCAGAGGACCCGGGTTCGATCCCCAGCACCCGCATGGTGGCTGAGAACCTTCTTTAATTCCAGTTCCAGGGGAATCCGACACCCTCTTCTGACCTCTGCAGCATTGTATGACACAGGTGCATAAACCTATATGCAGATAGTACATTCCTACACATACAAAATAAATAAAAAAATTTTTTAAAGTTCATATGAAATATTACTTAGAAAATGTGTACTAAGATTTTTTTCCATGAGAAGAAATAATACTCAGATTAAGACTTTAGATCTTGGCCTAATTCAACACCGCAGTGTCTACCTGCAGCCAAAAAAGACAATCCCACTATTGTTCTTATCTAAAAATTAAGTAATGATTAAATCTCCTCTCTCTCCCTATTTTGAAGTCATTTGAGAGGGCATAGAAGAACCCAGAATGCCAGCACCCGACTTCCCTATTGGTAATTGGGGTTACTTCTTCAGAGGGAAGAGTAATCAAAATAAGAGGTAAAAAACAGGATAGACTGCTATAAGCTAAAGACCCCAAAAGAAAATGGCTAGTTTCTTTCTGGCTAAAAACTGAAAATTCCCTTTTTGCTGCCAGTGAACTTGTCCCTACCCGAGGCTAGGGATGTCAGCACCTGGACTGAGGACTGGACTGGACTGGCCAAACTCATCTATCTTCCCATCCCTTCCTTATACTATGTTTAATTAACTGTTGTCTCCAAAGATTCTTACAAAATCTCCTGACTGAACAGCCCGTGTGACTGCCCACCCAGGTCCAGACTCCTGAGACCAAATGAAGGCTATCTTCTAGCTCCATGCTACTTGAGGCTTCATACTCAGTTACAAGAACAAGCATGTCCCTCCCCCCTCCATTACTTTTATGTTTCAGGGTCTGGAATGATGGCATGCCACAGCTTCAGAAAACCAGACAGCCCATTTCTCCTGCCAAGATGTCGCTCTGCTGTCCTTGCTCCACTGTTATCAGCTAGCCACATCTAAGATGAAATTGCTTCTTTGCTTTTCTCAAGCAAGCAATTCCAGTAAAGAATGGACCATATGGGGCTGGAGAGATGGCCTAGCGGTTAAGAGCACCGACTGCTCTTGCAGAGGACCCGGGTTCGATCCCCAGCACCCACATGGCGGGCTAAGAGCCGTCTGTAACTCCAATTCCAGAAGAACTCCAGTTCCAGCGGAATCCGACACCCTCTTCTGACCTCCGCGGCATTGCACGACACGGGTGCACAGGCCTGCATGCAGACAGTACATTCATACACATAGAAAAAAAAAAGAATGTCCATGTATTTCCCAAGGATACCTTAGCTCAGACTCCACAGCTTTATATGGTGTCTTTATTTCCCAACCCTACATAATCTATAAACAATTACACACACACACACAGACACACACACACACGCACACACGCACACGCGCACGCACGCACGCATGCACGCCTTTTCATTCCCAAGGGAAGGTAGTTCCTACCTTGCTAATTAAACACAGTTCAGTCTGCTGAAAGGTCTGGCTCTGCTCATTTATCTAAATGTTATTCTTTTTTTTTATTTTATTTATTTATTTTATGTGTATGAATGTACTGTCTGCATGCAGGTGTGTGCATCCATGTCATGCAGTGCCACGGAGGTCAGAAGAGGGTGTTGGATACCCCTGGAACTGGAGTTTTCCTGGAATCAGAGTTACGGATGGCTCTCAGCTGCCATGTGGTTGCTAGGGATCAAACCCGGGTCCTCTACAAGAACAGTCAGTGCTCCCAACTGCTAGGCCATCTCTCCAGCCCCTAAATGTTATTCTTTCTCTGCCCTTCTAAATCTAACAGAAGACACCAAGAGACTGCTGAGTAGAAAACTAGAATTTTTATTCAGGCTAGCAGACTCCAAAGTATTTTCCTCCCAAAGAACTTGAGCCCTGAGTTGAATCCCTTCACAGTCTTCATAAGCCACCCCCCCCCTTCACATTGCTAAAGCACATGTGGCTTTCTAGCCCATGTAGATTAATTACCAGCACAGGTCCTTGGTGCCCTAAACAACTAAAAGGAAATTCCTTGTCCAGGCATGCTTTCTGAGGCAAGTATTACTAGAGAGGGGCTTAAGATTTTTTTGTTTGCTTGTTTTGTTGTGCTACATGCAGTGCAGTGGGGGGAGGGGGGTGCTTCAGAGAATCTGCAAAAGCATGAAGAAAAAACACATTTCATTAGAATCTCAAGAGTAGATTATCAGAAGGTTGTCTGCTGAGGGAACAGAGGCCACAAGTTCTTGTCCTTATGTAGAGCCTGCTAGAATATTTGAGGAAAATATGGATTTTAATTCTCATTTTCTCTGTCTCTGTCAGTAAAGTACAGTTAACAAGTTTGTGGTTAGAATGATAGCTATCTTACTAGCTAGAACGTTAATGGCAGGTAGCCAGCACCCCCTCTACTTGGGTGAATAACTAGAACTGTGGTTTTGGAAAAGGGATGTTACAACAACACTCTTGACATCTAGGTGAGGGTAGGGACCTTATATCTCCAAGCCCCAGACAGCTCTGCTAAGAAAAATACCCTTAGCAAAACTTCCTGTTCTTGTTTTTAGAGAGACTTTTAAGTTGTCTTGAGAATTGCTGAAATCTTGGGAACCTTCCTCACCCTTTCTTAATAAATGATTCCATACTAAGGAAATAAAACTTTACTGTGATACTTTGAATATGCATAATGCTTATAGATGTATAATTCTATAAAACATGTAAACTCCCCTTAATCACAGTCCAGATTATGAGGCTTGAGCTTGCTGGACCTGGCTGCAGCCTAGATAAAACACCTGCTTCCTGTGGACTCCTGGCGTCCTCCCTGATCTTTCCCACAATAGTCCCGCTGTTCATTTATTGCCCCGGCTTCATAAAAACAACAAGACCATCAGGACCGCCTGCAAAAAACTTCCTCCAGAATGCTCGGCATGCTATTTTAAAATAGAGAATTTGGGACTGTAGAGATGCCTCAGTGATTAAAAGTATTGGCTCCTCTTGTGGAGGACCTGGGTTCAATTTCCAGCATACACATGGTAGCTGAAAACCATCTGTAATTCCAGTTCCAGAGGATCTGATACCTTCTTCTGACCTCCATTAGCAATGCACAACATGGGTGTACTTTTATATATGCAGGCAGTATACTCATATACTAGAATGAAAAAAGAATAAATAAATAAATAAATAAATAAATAAATAAATATTTTAAAAAAGAGAACTTGTATGGCTGGGCGTGGTGGCGCACGCCTTTAATCCTAGCACTTGGGAGGCAGAGGCAGGCAGATCTTTGTGAGTTCAAGGCCAGCCTGGTCTACCTAGTGAGTTCCAGGTCAGCCAGAGCTACAGGGAGAACCTGTCTCAAAAAGTAAATAAATAAATAAATAAATTAATTAATTTAATTAAATAAAAAGAGAACTTGTTTGCTAAGAAGGAAACTAGCTAAACATAACAGAACTTGTAACCTATGGCTAGAATGCTCCTTCCTGATCAAGTCTGGAGTCCGGGAAGCTGGGTTCCTTTACCCGCCTCAACACCCAAGTCTGTGCAGCTTTACTCTGTGTAGACATCCACCAGAGCCAAGAGCCTCCCTGCAGCTCTGGTCAGTGCTCCACCCCTCCCTGCAGCTAAGGGGAAGTCCTCCAAGAGTGAACTTGGGCACACTGGTGCTTTCGGTTTCACAGCTGCCTGAAAGTTATATTTAGTTACTTTCTGTTTCCTTTCTTCCCTCATAATCACAAATGCTCAAGGTGTCCGTTTATTCTCCAGAGGTCCTGCAGTCAGTTTTTCTCCTTGTGATACTTTCTACAATTGAATTTTTACTTTTTTCTATTAGTCCTTTGCTTTTTTCACCTCATCATTTCCTCCCTTGAGCCTCTGACAGAATAGCTGAGTCTCTGCTTCCTGTTTCCTTCTTTCTCAGCACCATTGTCCCCTACAGACTTCTGGGTGTCCACCTCTTAAGGCAGCCTCACTTCTCCAGCATGGCCAGTAAGCTGCAGGAGGAGGTGATCTGCCCCATATGCATGGACATCCTGCAAGACCCTGTCACCATCGACTGCGGGCACAATTTCTGCCTGGGATGCATCAGTGAGGTTGGGAAAGCTGCTGACACCCTCCTGTGTCCCCTCTGCAACGCTTCTGTGAACAGGAACACCTTCAGATTCAACAAGCTGCTGGCGAATCTCACGGAGAAAATCCAAGCTATGGAAGTAGAAGAGGCGGAACTAAGGTGTCAGAGGCACAAGGAAAAACTCCATTATTTCTGTGAACAGGACGGGGAGTTTCTTTGTGTGGTGTGTCGCGATTCAAAGGACCACAAAGCTCATGATGTCAGCTTAATAGAAGAGGCTGCCCAAACCTACCAGGTAGGCCCCTGGGCCCTTCTCTGCCCGTCCCCAAGAGAGGAGAGCTCCCTGGAACATGGGAGCTGCTCTGCTCCACTGGGTTGGCACCCATTGCCTGACTCCCTGCTCTTGAGCGGGCAGTTCTCAGCCAGACCCAGTGGGCTACAGCAGCTGAGTTCTGGGAAATGCCAGTCAGCAATCTAGGCAGGAGAGAACGGTCAGAATGGGAATTTGACCCAGAAGGTCTCATTTAAGTCCAGGCTCCTGAGTTTACTTAAGACCTTCAAGGAAGCATTTTTCCTCTCCTAGCAACCTACTTACTGTACCTTACTAGGGATGACAGCCAAGCTTGGGACATCTAGGCAGACAGTGCTGAGCCACTGAGCTGCATTTCCAGGCTGTTCCTCACCTTGCCTATCCCTGGGGCAGACAAAACTATCTACTAAAGATTTGGGGTGGACAGGTGAGGGAAAGTGTGTACTTCACAGCAGTCCTGATAGTCATGGCTGTCATCACAACCTTCTTCTCTTAGCTCACGAAACTTCTAGATTTCTCCCTTCCATCCACTCTGGTCCCAGCAAAATGAGAGCTATGAATGAGATACCAGTACCCTGGCAGAGCTTCCCTGCCTCCATTGAGAGGGGGAGTCTGCCCTATGCTCCATCTCCCTGCAGGGGAAGATTCAGTCTCAGGTTGACATCTTGGGGCAGCAGGAGAAGAAAATACTACAAGAGATAGCACGGGGAGAAAACCTGATCCAGGTCTTCAAGGTAAGACTCCATCTCCTGCTCCTGAAGCAAAGCAACCTCCATTTAAGGTCCTGGAATCCCTTATTACCCTGAGCTGGGACCAATTCCTGCTGACAGGGGCCAGAATGCAGGCTGGGTGGAGGAGCCATCTGCAGGTTATGTCCTGAGCAGCAGAGTGGGGTGCAGTTCTGCTCCTCCCACAGTACATGTGGTATAAGGAAAATACACACTGGTTTAGAAGCTGAAATAATGTACTCCTTCTGAGATATACACCTATATAAGTATACATACATATCTACAGATATCCACACAAACCTACAAACCTATACACAACTACACACTCATACACAAATTTATACACAAACATCCACAGACATGCACACATACATATACACATACAAACCAACACACATACTCATATATGTATCTACACACTTACACACATGTATAAATATATATATAATCTGACACATATATACACTCACATACACATATATTTATATATGTACACACAGGTCCTTGAAAGTAATGATAAATGCTGTCCATCCTGAATCTGAGAACATAGGAAGTGCTTTGAAGGAGACGATCCTCCCCTAGGAGCCCCCTCCATCACAGCCGCAACCCACTGCTTGCACTGCTACTCAGGATAAGCTCTAAGCACATTTAAGAAGGGAATGTTGTCCTTCTTTAAGTCTGGGACTTCAGATAGACTGACTAGAGCTCAGAGGATGAACTGGCACTGATGAATAGCTGGGAGATTAATTTGGCACAGTAGCTAGGCCTTAACACAAACGACAGCATGTATGAATTGCAGTAGGAGGCTGTGGGAGGGTGCCAATGGAGAAGGGCAGTTAAGACTAATTGAGATGTTATGTATGAAATACACAAAAATTCATTAACAATAATAAAATTTTTAAAAAGAAGGAAATGTTGGGCTTGAAGGATCTTGAGGTCTGGGTTTCATCTCTGGGTCCCTCTCCTTGTCCTCAGACCCAGGTGCATCTAGACAGACTAAAGGTCCTGTATGGATTCAAGCGTCTGAGGCAGAGCCTAGAGAAGGAAGAGAGTTTCCTCCTGGCCAGGCTGGGCTGGCTGGAACTTGAAGGAACCAAGAAGATGAATGGGTCTGTCACTGTCACACAGGAACAGCTGCACACCCTCAGAGAGCTCATTGAGTCCCTGAACACCAAGCAGCAAATGCCCCCCAGACAGCTGCTGCAGGTGAGTCTCTTTGGAGCAGATATGCAAATGGAACCACCCACTCCAGTGTCAGGAAGGAGTGTGGGCCACCTGGCAGAAGGCCTGAAATTGATTGCCAGGATCTTGCCACTAGCCCAGGACTGTCCACCTAAAGCCTCTCATAGTAATCCAGCCACTCAGGGCTGGGGCAGAAGGATTGTTCCTAGTTAGAGGCCATCCTGTACTACAGTTGGAAATCCTGTCTCAAATAAAGCTGGGCATGGTGGCAGACACATACGACCTCAGCACTCGGGTAGGAAGAGAATTGCCTAAGGTCATCTGGAGATCACAGCTAACCTGGGCTACACAGGGAAAATCTTGTCTCAAAAATCCTAAATAGGAGGCTGGAGAGATGGCCTAGCGGTTAAGAGTGCCGACCTCTTTTGCAGAGGACCTGGGTTCGATCCCCAGCACCCACATGGCAGCTGAGAATTGTCTTTAACTCCAGTTCCAGAGGAATCTGAGACCCTCTTCTGACCTCTGTGGCACTGCATGACACAGGTGCACAAACCTACATGCAGACAGTACATTCACACACATACAAAAATAAATAATTTTATTTTAAATCCTAAATAAATAAGTAATAAAAGAGTCACACATACAATTTAGAATTTCTTTCTTTCATTTTGGTTTCTGAGACAGGATTTCTTGTAAGCCAGGCTGGCCTGGATCTTGTTTTGTAACTAAGGACAATCTTCAACTTCTTATGTTTTTACATTTCTTTAAAACTGCTTTTCGGCTGGACATAGTGGCACACGCCATTGATCCCAGCCCTTGGGAGGCAGAGGCAGGCAGACCTCTGTGAGTTCAAGGCCAGCCTGGTCTACATAGTGAGTTCCAGGCCATCTGGGACTACAAGGAGACTATCTCAAACAGACCAAAAAACAAAACAAACAAAAAACTGCTTTTCCAATTCAACTGTGTGAGTGTATTCTCTGTGTATCTGTCTGTGTTATACGTATCAGTGTATAAAGTATATGTGCACATGTGTACATTGTACATTTTATGTGTGGTATATGTGCACGTGTGTTATACATTTGTGTGTATGCGTGTTTATGTGTGTGTGGTATATGTGCCCCTGTCAGAGCAGTGCTTGCATGCAGGCCACAGGAGGTTCCCACGTGCCCCCTTTCTCACTGCCTTATTCTTTGAGGCAGGATCCCTCCCTGATCCTGGCGCTGGCTTTTTGAAGGTGAGGCTGTCAGCAAGCCCCAGCATCCTGTTGTCCCCACAGTACTGGGTTCCAGCCACATTCACACCCACACCCACATTGTTGCCTGGCTGCTGGGAAAACTTCCTTGCTGCTGAACCATCTGTCCAGTTCCACACTTGATTCTGATATTCATGTCTTGAACTTACCTTTTAGACCAGGCTGGCCTTGAACTCACAGAGATCTGCCTGCCTCTTCCTCCAAAGGGCAGGGATTAAGGCATGCACCGCTGTGCTGGTTAGTTTCTGTCAACTTGACACAAACTAGAGGAACCTAGGAAGAGTGAACATCAACCAAAGAATTTCCCAGATCAGGTTGGCCCATAGGCATGTCTATGAGGCATTTTACTAACTGCTGTTCATTTGGGAGGAAGGCCCATACCACTGTGTCTTCTTCTCACATTGGCCATACTTGAAGTGTTTAGTTCCTACATGTGACTACCTAGTAGTTTCCACCGGATTGAACAGTGCCAGTGTGGCTGATACACATGCTGGCTCAGGTTCTCCCTCCTGCGCCTCTGTCTATTCTTAGGATTTATTTTTCTTCTGTTTTGTTTCTGTTTCTGAAACAGGGTTTCATGTAGCCAAGGCTAGCTTCAAATGTTCATTGAATCGAAAGTTGACGTAGAACCCCTGATGCTTCTGCCTCCAACCTCAGGGGCCACTACGCTCCTTTCTTTTTCTTCTTTCATATTTTAATTTTAATTTTTATGTGTATTGTGTTGTCTGAGTGTAAGTGCACCTGTGTGGACCATGTCGGTAGTCTCAGACCCTTTAAACTGGAGTTAAGGACAGCTGTTAGCCGCCATGTTGGTGCTGGGAACTGAACCAGGTCTTGTAAACCACTAAAGCATCTGTTTCTTTCAGATTTTTATTTCTTTTGTGTTCATAAATGAATGTGCATGTATGCATATGTGAGTGTGCGTGACAGACAGACAGACATACAGACAGACACGCTGGGATATTCTCACCCTCCAGCAGGCTCTGACTCTCCTCTTGGTGCCTGTGACCAGGCCAGTTCTGAGGATGTGTTCTCTTTCTCTTCCAGGATATAAAAGCAACCTTGAGCAGGTACGATGGGCGTGGGAAGGGCGCTTTCTGCTTCCCTCACGCTGCCACTTCAGCAAGCACGCAAAACACTCCATCCTCTCCGCCCTCCGCTCACACTCTAACTTGGCTGTGCACTCTTTAGGCCCCAGGTGGGGAAGGTAAGCTGTGTACAGAGGGAGGGTGGGTGTGGAGACAAGCTCTCGTTCTAGTCCACATTCCCAGCTCTTCAGGCTTGTCTCCTCCCTCCTGGCACCCCTGGCATGCCCCTCCAGAACAGCTGGGTGGATCCTGGTTTCCTCCTCCATTTCCTACTCCCTGTCTGCCTCCGTCTCTATCCTCATCTCCATATCTCCTCCAGTCCCCCTCACTCACCCACATCCCTGGTCCTGGCCTCATGGTACCCACCTCTCTAGCCCTTAACTCTTCTCCCCTCTCTGCCTCTAATCCACACACTCACCCCACATCACACTCTAGCCCCTAAACTTACCACCCAGCTCACCATGTCTTCATAGGAGTGAGAGATTTCAGTTTATCAACCTAATCCCTGGGAACATGGCAGAAGACATAAGCGAAGAAAAATCAAGACATGTGCCCATCTTAAAAAGCCTGAAGGAATTCAAAGGTGAGCAAAGGGCTCTCTCTACCTCCACGGATACCATCTCCATCACCCAACAGCACAGTACCAATGGTGACCCCTGAACCCCTCTAATGCCAGGCTATCTGCCGAGCACTTCAAATTATCTCTCACCTGTGCTGTGACAACGTTTTTATGGGGTGTATGTGGTACTGGGGAGGAAACCCTGGGCTTTGTGCCTGGAAAACAAACATCTACCAACTGAGTCATATCCCAAGCCCTAGATACACCTTATATAGAGCATTTTTTATCTCATTTATCAGGTTGTGAGTTATGGGCTGGAACCTGGTAGCTGCTGACCACACCAGCCTGTGACCACCAGAGTGTAGCACTCATGGCTGCTGTAAGAGAGGAATTCATAAGACTTAGAATGAAAATAAAATGTATAATGCAACAATAAATAAAACCAGACAGACAGGGGCTCAAGAGATGGCTCAGTAGGTAAGAGCAGGTGTTGCTCTTACAGAAGACTGGATTTCAGTTCCAAGCATCCACAGGGGCAGCTCACAACACCTGGGAGATCTGACCTCTGCCAACAGCTGCAAATATCCACACTAACACATATAAATACACATGATTGAAAATAAGTCTTTGAAAATAAAACAAAAATATAGCAATAATTTACTTTTGAGACAATCAGATCATGATAACCAGTGTAGTTTCTTACTGGTGAGTTCAAATGATCTTCCAATATTAGCCTACTGACAGCTTGGACTACAGGTACCCAACCCTGCACTGTGCCTGACTTCCGCTAAGTTTTCATTTTACATGATGGAATAGAAGTATTTTTAAAAATACATCACTAGGAGCCGGTGAGGTGGCTCAGTGGTTAAGAACATTTGTTGTTCTTCCAGAAAACCTGGGTTTGGATCCTAGCACCCACACAGTGGCTAACAACCATTTGTAACTCCAGTTCCAGGGGATCCAATAATTGGACACCCTCTTCTGACCTCCACACAGCCATTGTACAACAGAGGTGCACTTACTTACATCCAGGCAATACACTTATACATATAAAATTAAAATAATAAAAAATTAATACATCAAAGCTGGGTGTGATGGCACACACCTTTAATCCCAGTACTGGGGAGGCAGAGGCAGGAGGATGTCTGTGAGTATAAGACCAGCCTAGTCTACCTAGTGAGTTCCAGGCCAGCTAGGACTATAGGGAGACCCTGTGTCAAAAAAGACGAAAAAAAAAATATTAAAATTTAGTTTTCTTTCATTCTTTTTTCTTTTTCTTTTTTAGGCATGGTCTGGGTGTCCTTTTAAATTTTTTAATATTTGTTATTTTTATTTTATGTGTATGAGTGTATTGCCTCCATGTAGGTACGTGTATCCCTGTCTTGCAAAGCCTGCGGAGGTCAGAAGAGAGCATCATATCAGAAGAGGATTAGTTAGAACTATAGTTATGGGCAGTTGTTAGCTGCCACATGAGTGCTGGGAATCGAACCCAGGTCCTCTACAAGAGCAATCAGTGCTCTTAATTCCTGAGTCATCTATCCAGCCCCAGGTCTGGGTGTTTGTAGCCCCATCTGTCCTTGAACTCAGTACATAGTATTATCTGGGCTAAAGCATGTTGTCGTCCTCCTGCCTCGGTTTCCTGGGTGCCACTGTGCCTTGCTTGCCTTTAACTCTTTTTAAATGATCACTGGAAATTTTAGAAATAAATGTTCACATCTGTGGCTACCACTGCATTTCTGGGCAGAGCTGCACTGGAAAACCACTGCAGGGCAGTCCAGGACAGCTCTCCATGTTTGGACATTGAGAATATGAGAGAAATTCCAGCCCCCGCTTCCCCAGCATCTGAAACAGTGCCTCGCTGTGTGGTACTGGTTACTTGGTTGTCCTTCGTTAGCCTCTGAGAACTCTCTATTTCCTTCACTCTCTCAACCATAGACAAGCTCCAGGATGATGGGAAAAAAGATAAAAGCAGATTCCTGGACAGCTTGAAGGAAGAGGACAAGAAGAGCTGTGAGTCCCTGGGCTGCTTCGTACTGTTGGGGAACAGTGGGACATGCGAAGGGGAGAATCTGTTCCTAAGCTCAGGAGAGGGTCCTGGGCGTGTGAAGAATGGGCTATTGGGTAGAGTTTATAATTTTTTTAAGATTATTTTATTTTCATTTGTTTTCTTTTTCTTTTTTATTTTTAAAGACAGGGTCTCAGTATGTAGTCTTGGTTGACCTGGTCTTAATTAACTGTGTAGAACAGGCTGGCCTCAGACTCACAGAGATCTACTTACCTCTATCTCCCGAGGCCTGGGATTAAAGGTGTAAGCCACCAAAAGGGAGATTACTTTAAAATTGTTTTCAATGTATTTGTTTATATTTTGTGTGTATGAGTGTTTTGTCTGCATGTATATAAGTGCACCTGTGTCATACAATGCCCATAGATGTCAGAAGGGGTTATCAGATCCCTTAGAATTGAAGTTACTGAGGACTGTGAGCTGCATGTGGGTGTTGGAATCTGAATCCCAGTGCCATGCCAGAGCAGCCAGTGCTCTTAACCTCTGAGCCATCTCTCAAAGCCCAGATTATTTTTAATTATGGTGTGTGTGTGTGTGTGTGTGTGTGTGTGTGTGTGTGTGTGTGTTTCTGAGGGTGTCTCTGCAGGTGCATGCAGTGCCTGCAGAGACCAGAAGAGGGCAGAACAGCCTCTTAGAGCTGGAGTTGTAGGCAGTTGGGAATCCCCTGAAGTGGATGTGCTGGAAACCAAATCTCTGAAGAACAGTATGCACTCTCAACTCCTGAGTCTTCTCTCCAGCCCATGTTTTGCTTGCTTAAATTCATATGATTCACAAATAGTGACAACCCTTCAAATGCAACATGTTCAAAATAAATAGAAATTGGCTAATTTATTTTTTCATTGCACAAGGCCCAGGGATTGCATCTCAGTCTATTACTGGGCCCGGCTAGCTCCACACAGCTGAGGACTGGAGATTCACTATCCTAACAGCTGTGGTGGATGTCATCAGAAATGATTCTGTTGTCAGGATCCTTGGGGTGAAAGCCTGGACTCTGGCAGCCTGACAAAGCCAGGCACAGCCGCCCATCCGCAACACAGCACTTAGAAAAGTAATAGTGAAAAGCAGAGAATGAAGATTTATTCAATGTGGGCACACTGGAAAGAGGAAAAAACAAAGGGCACAGCATCCCAAGTCCATCTTCAGGGCTCTGACACAAACTTTGGGTTTATATAGAGGGCAAGTGGTTCTCATAACTAAGTCCAGCACTGTCTCAGTTCTCTGTCCTGCAGCTGCTCTGATAAACTGTCAGAGCTTGTGAGATCTCTCCCAGGAAGGCAAATTCTTTTGCTGGCTGTAACAGCCTCTCCATTCCCTCAGTGTGGGGTTCCTGGGGGATTTTCATTCTTTGAGGCCCATTGTTTCCACAGTGTGATGCCACAGGGAGGGACAGGGTTTGATTTAGAATGTCTCCTCTTCTGCCAGGGTAGATGTGGTTTTGGCCCCTGCTGATCACACTGGTTTGTGTCATTTACTAAGGGTCTCCTATGTGCTGAGCACCCACACCCAGAGTCAGAACCCCACAGCTGTCTTCCAAGGAAGGGATTGCTGTCAGCAGTTCATAGTGAGGCCACTGGAACTCCTGTGGGAAAGGGGTTATCTCCAAGTCTGTGGGAAGAACAGGGAGATTTTGCACTTGTTAATCCTCCCAGGCCAGGTGCTACACGCCTGTAATCCCCATACTCAGGTGGCAGAGAGCAGAGGCAGGAAGGACGCTAGCATTTTGAAGCCGACCTGTCCCTTTAACCATTTCTATGTCATCTAAAGTTGCAAAATGATACCCTGCTTAAAAAAATTACTCCACAATACATGAAAACACAGAAGCAAATTCATTCATCCACTAGCAGAAAACTGCACTCTGGCTTGCTCAGAGGTGGACAGGTTCAGGTTTCCTCCATCACCATCATTCCTGTGCAAGAACACCTAGCTCTTGAAGGTTTAGAGGATGGTTTATGAGTTGCCTACCTCACAGCAGGTGGGGACTTTAACTTCCCGATGTGGGCCAGCAGGGACCCCCTCCACCTGTCACACAGAAAACCCAAAAGGTTCTTGTCCTTCCCCAGGGTTGGTGGGTGGTCCCCACCTGGACCTAGTGGCCAAAGTGACTGACCTGACGGTGGCCAGGTGTTTGCTCTGAATTTGCAGTTTCTGATTATCAGGACCAAAATATGTTTTCTTCCTCTAATTCCTAGGGTACCTGTTTGAGAAAAATAATGCTGAGTCACCCACCTCAGGTAGGAGTCCTGCCTGACATTCTTGTCTTCCTGGAGAGATGAGAGGGGTCCTGAGGTCTGCAGGTCACTCCACTGCAGGTCCAGCAGTGGAGACCAGCCTTAACATCCAGGAACCCTCCTGGATGGCTGCGGTCAGTTTCCATCCGAGATGGTCAGGAACAATGACAGAGCAGAAGGAGGGGTAGAGACCAAGGTTGGGGTGGGGGGAGGAAGGGCTGTGACTCTTCCAGACTTCAGGTGCAGAGATGGCTAGAGATGGGCAGAGGGGAGGAAATCTCATCCACCTCCTCTGCCTCCCAAAATACTTCTCCCCCCAGAAAGTGCCAGGCCCCCAACACAGACCCTTGCTGTGCACCACACCTCTGTCCCTGTCCCCTGTTGCCTCCACAGCTGTTTGTGGGATTCCAGCTGGCCCGTCCTTCTGAGCGCTGGCCTCTGCTTTCCTTCTCTCTCCAATGGTGATGGACCAACAAAGTACTGTGTCTAATACCCATTACACACTCCATTCCACCCCTACTTTGGGGCCTCTCTGTGAGAACAGCAGCCCCTCAGCATCGAGCCCACAGGGAAGCCGGTCATCTTATGGGGAAGTTGCTGGAGATGGACCCCACCGTGACGCGTGGAGAGTTCTGATAGCATAAGGGTGACATTGGGTGAATGGCTGTGTGATTGACAGGAGCAGGGAAGCAGCTCAGGGTGCTGACCAGGGCGATGGAGGTGAGGGAGGTGACGACCTGGAAGAAGGGAGGGATGTATTTATTTGCTTATTTATTTATTTGTATTCATTTTATTTAAAAATTTTAATTACATTTACATATCAGTGAGTCAGAGGACAACTTGCAGAAGTCCTTGTGTCCATCCATATAACGTGGGGCTTGGGATCTAACTGAGGCTGTCAGACTTGCCAACAGTAGCCTTTACTTGCTGAATCATCACACTGTTCTCACTATTCCATTCTTCAAAAAAAATGTATTATTTTATTTTATGTTCATGAGTGTTTTGCCTACATTTATGCGAGTGTACTCCTGTCATGAAAAGCTGGAGGAGATTAGAAGATTTAAGATATCCTGAAATTGTAGATATGGGTATTTGTCAGCCATCATGTGGGTGCTAGAACTCAAGCCAGGTCCTCTGTACAAGAGCAGCCAGTGCTCTTAACCACTAAGCTTCCTCTCCAGTTCCTGTTTTGGTGCCTGGAGACAGGGTCGCAGATAGTCCAGCCTGGCTCGAACATGGTAATGGTCTGGCGTCAGCCTCTCCACTGTTGGAAGTGGAGGAATGCACCACCATGCCTGGGGATGAACCTCACAGGAAAAAATTAAAAAAAAAAAAAAAGAAAGAAACCTCTGGAAGGCTGTTGCTCTCATTCTGTGCTGGGGGTTTCTTCTTGCTTTGGCTCTGGTGTCTGTCTGTCCACCCCCTCCCATAGGTAGAATAGGGAAGTCCCTACAACTGTCATCCTGGGGGTCCACACTCCACTCCCCCTCCCTCCCTTTAAACAGCTATTTACCAAAGCAACAGTTCAGCCCGGCCTGGAGTGAGCCATGAATAAGGTTGGTGCAGACCCAGCCCTTCCCCAGCCCCATGAACCTGAGCACTCGCCCATCCCCACATCCCGTCTGTCATCTCTCATCCAACAAGGGAGCATTAGAGGCCCCCATTCTAACCTTCAGCACAAACAGGAGCAGCTCTGCTAAAGCCTCTGAAGGGAACTGCGGGGGTGGGGTGGGGTGGGGTGGAATTCTCTTAGCCTTGGTGAACTGTCACTCAAATCCACTGGGAGTAGGGCAGCAGGTTCCGAATATCCCTCTTTGTGTATTCCACGCCTCTCCATCATTCTGGTTGAGGGATTCCACATTAGAAAATTAGATCCAGCCTTGACCTTTCATAGTAGCCCCAACCCTTGTTTGTGACATGAGAACAGGGATCAGGGGCGATGGCTCAGGAATACATCACCCATCGCCATTCCATGACCACCAGGGGCGCTCTCAGCTACACCCACAGAACAGCACGAGATGAAACTGGAAATTGATTTTAAGGGAATGGGAAGAAAAGTGTAGGTCCACGCCTATAATCTCAGCACACAGGAGAACATAATTCAAGGTCATTTTTGGATAAACAGCAAATTTGAGGTCAGCTTGGCGTAATGGAGACCTGGTCTCAGAAAACAAAACTTGAAAGCTGGGATAGTGGAGAGGACTTTGCTGGGGACTTGGGCTGTCACTTGGAAGAGAAAGCTTCCCTTCAGCTTCATTCAGCAGGGGACTGGAGGACTTGACCAAGGCTGACCCTGTCCACATTCTTTGTCCTCCCACAGCTCCTGTGACCCTGGATGCATCTTCGGCCCACCCAGACCTTACCCTTTCTCGGGATCTAAAGAACGTGTGGTTGGACGAAACAACAGTGCAGCCCAAGGATCCCAATAGAAAGGTGGACCCACAGCGCTTCTACCCCTTGTTCTGCGTGCTGGGATTCCCTGGCATCTGCTCAGGACAAAGGATCTGGGAGGTTCAGATCCAAAGGACTAAGTCCCTGCACAAATTCTCAAGGGGCTGCTTGGTGGGTGTGGCCTCAGAGCTTGTGCCCAGACAAGGCCTTCTGCAGGTGAAGCCTCTGAATGGATTCTGGGCACTCAGTATCCATGCCTTTGGATGCACACCTCTCATAGACAGTGGAACTCCAAAGACTCTCCTGGTCTCTGTAGTCAAAGTGGGAGTCTATGTGGACCATGACTGTGGGGAGGTCATCTTCTATGATGCCACCACGAACAAGCACATCTACACCTTCCATGCCTCTTTCACTGGGAAGGTCTTCCCCTTTTTCCAGCTCCTAGATCCCCACAGCCAGATCGCCTTGATCTCCTAGGCCTGTTCCCTTGAGGTTCCCTCCCTCCCTCCCTTCCCTGCATATCCCTCACATTGGGATGCCCTGAAACTGGTAGGGCCAAAGCTTGGCCTGGGTTATGCCTGACACAGGCTTGAGGTTTCCTCTCCCTCAGTGGAGAAGAAAGGCTCCAGTGCTGCAAAGGATGAACTCGAAGTCATTCACTGTTGCACTTTATAATAAGATCATACTGGAAACAGCTGGGGGGGGGGGCGCGGTGCTCAGATTTCATCAATTAGCAATTAGTAAAGGACCGCGTGAGAAAGCAGCAGTCTGTGCCCTGTGTAGACACATGTGCAGGGGCTGCCCAGAGCCCAGTGCTTTTCTTCCTTCACCTAACTGCCCACGGTGCCTGTTGCTCTGAAGTTGGCCTGGGTGGGTCTGGCCCTCATCCTTTCCTGAGATCTCAAAACCACCAGCCATGTGCACAGTCACATAAGGAAAAGAAAATTCATGGCATACTTGCTTGCTTCTATTTAGCTCCCTGCCCCTCCCCACTCTCCCCTCTATCTCAGATCGCTAGCCTTGAACACAGTATGTATTATAGCTCACATCTGGAGTGCTGGGGTTACAGAGGTGTGCCACCAAGCCCAGTTATGCATTGTGAGGATCAAACCCAGAGCTTCATGCATGTTAGCCAAACACTCTATCAACTAAGTTGCAACCTTCTCCAGCACTGTACTGCTCTTTGGAAATGGGATGAACCAACCCTAATGAGCAGTCACCTGTAGGCAGAGGGAAAATAAGGGGAAGAGATGGCTGTTAGTCTTTTCTTTATGTGGACTTTCTTGCATATATTATTATATTTGTTTATCCTGTAAATGTTGTAAATAATTTTAAAACAAAATTAAATAGGACAAAACGAGATGCTGTCTTGTGGGAAGACAGTGAGACAAGTGACCTTGTCTGTGTAGTTGGCAGCTTATATACCATTGAGAATATGTTTTAAGTGACTTTATCTAGGTCTTTCTTATCAGCCTGTGGTCCTAACTATTCAAATAGGCTGAGAAAAGGGTATTACTTATGCCCACAAGTTCAAGACCAGCCTAGGCAGCAAAATGAGACTTCTATCTCAAAAAAAAAAACAAAAAACAAAAAACAAAAAAAAACCCCAGCACCTGGGCAAGTCTTCATGCAGAGGTACACCAGGCAGCCTGGGGGCTGGCCAGCCACTCCCCTCAGACAAGAAAGGGACCTTAAAAGGCAGTGACTTGACTCTTTACTGGGATAATAATAAAATGCTTCAAATCTTCATTTCTGAGTCGTATTCTTGTGCTGGCCACACTAGGCAGGGTAAAGCCCATAATGAGCTGTTAGTGCTCAGAACTAAGATGTTTCACCCTAAATATTAGTGGTTTTGTCTTATGAGTATGATATAAAAGAAGAGAAACAGATACAATCACCCTGTATTTGAAAAGGAAAATCAACATAAATTTATGCTTTTTCCCCTTAAAATAGCAAAATATTTCTTTGCTTCATTCCTCCACAAAGAAGCCTTAAAAATAATCTGAAACTCTAGTATGCAGAGCTGGCTCAGTGATTAAGAGCACTGGCTGCTCTCGCAAAGGACCGGAGTTCAGTTCCCAGCACCCACATGGTGGCCCTGACTGTCTATAACTCCAGTTTCGGGGCATCTGACACCCTCTTCCGTCTTCCATGGATACTGCACATGTGGTACACTTACATAACTGTAACAGGTCTAGATCTATCAGAGTCACCTAACAACCCCATGCGCATATAGTCTGAAAACACCAGCCTGAGAAAATTCCCACGGGATGGATAATCAGGTTTTTGTTTTAAGGAAAAAAAAAGTTTGTAGAGGATACACACAAACTAAAAGATACTGAAAGTGCCATGAACCAAACACAACAGCAGACTTGTTTTGATCCTGTCTTGAATAAGTGAATCATAATTTAGTTTTTAAAAGATGAGACAACAGGCTGGAGAGGCCCTGGCAGTTAAGGGCCGTGGCTGCTCTTCCGAGGTGCAGTTCCCAGCACCCACACAGAGATTCACAGCCATCCATAACTCCAGTTCCGGGGGGTCCAATGGCTTCTTCTGCCCTCTGAGGGCATTGCATGCATGTGCTACACATTAAAAACATGCAAGCAAAAACATTTATACACATAGAACACATCTTTAAAAAATGTTAAAGTATAAGATTAAAAAGTGAACACCAACATTTCTACTAAAGAACTGTGTGTTTAATAGTTGCAGTGGGATTTTTTAAGGTTTGAGATTTGTTTTTATTTTGTGTTTTTTTGTGAGACAAGTTCTCACTAAATAGACCTGGCTGGCCTCAGAGTCACAAATATCTGCGTTTCTGTCTCTTAAGAGCTGGAATTCAAGGTGTGGACCACCACACATAACATTTATTTTCAAAGCCAATAACATGACTATTTTTTTAAGTTTTTCTTGTTTTGTTTTGTTTTGCTTTGAGACAAAATTTCATGAAGTTCCGACCCTCCTGTGTCTACTCTTACCTACTGAGATAGCAAGAGTGTGCCACACACCAGCTGGGTTGCAGTTAACAATTCTTTTTTTACTACATTTTATTTATTTGTGGGTGAGATCAGAGAACAACTTGCAGGAGTCAGTTCTTTCCTTCTACCCTGTGGGATTTGAACTCAGGTCATCAGGCTTGGCAGCAAGCGCCTTTACCTGCTGAGCTGTCTCTCGGGGGCTGTAGTTTTTAAGGGAACTGTTTGCATATTCAGATGTCTACCAATACAGTGACACGTGACACGTTTAGGATTTTCTTGAAAATCCACAGTGGGAGCAGCAGGAAGGTAAGTCCACAGCTGTCGAAGCGGTCAAAGGGGCACTGAGTGCACAAGAGTTCTCCACCAGCCAAGGGTGCTGGCCCACATCTGTAATCCCAGCACTTGGGAAGTAGAGGCAGTAGAACTGGAAGTTCAAGGCCAACCTCAGTACAAGTTTGAGGCTAGCAGGGGCTACATGAGACCATGTCTCAGATAAAAGAAAACAAAACAGAAAAGGAATCCCATTATACTATTTTCCCTACTTTTTATTAAGGCAAGTTCTCAGTATGCAGTCCTGGTTGGAACTTGGTAGGCAGACCAGGCTGGCCTTGAATTCCCAGAGATCCACCTGCGCCTGCCTCTGGGTGTTGGGATTGAAGGCGTGCCCCACCATGCCTGGTTTATTTTCTCTTCTTTTTAAATGTATATGTGAGTGTATGCCATGTGTATGCAGTTGCCCCTGGAGGCTAGAAGAGGGAGTCCAGTCTCCAGGAGCTGCCGGATGTGGTTGCTAGGTTCCTGAACACGGGTCTTCTGGAAGAGCTGCAGGTGCTCTTAACTGCTGATCCTTCTCTCCAACCCAGGATTACCCACCCGCCCCCTCTCCCTCCGCCTTCTTTGTGTGCTTTGTGGCACTTGGGATTGAACCCGGGGCCTCATGTTTGCTAGGCATGCACTCTACAATAAGCTACATCCACCTGCAAACCTGAATAACGCGTGACTCAGAGAGCAGGACACATGGGTTCCTGGACTCCTTTCCGCAGGCTGTGCACAGCTGGCTAATGGGCGGGTTTGTGGCTGCATTATGGCGGGGGAGTGGCCGGCCAGCCCCGCAGCTGCCTGGCGCGTGTCTGCAAGGCAACCCGCCCAGGTGCTGGCAGATTCCAGGAGGCGCAGTCAGCCCTGGCCAGGTTCCTCGGTCCAGTTCCCCAGGTAGCCCATGAGGCGTGAAGATTACATAAGCGGCCTCGGTGGCTTGCTGCCAAGGGGACAACCCTGGGCTGGGGACACGTAGTCCCAGACTGGCAAACAGCCCTTCCTGACTTCCATTTTGGCACCCCACCCCTCTGGTTAGCAGGATTCCCAGGCCATTCTTAAAGCCCCAGTCAGGAACTTACTGTCTTCTTGCATTGTGTGTGGATTTAGCCTCTTTGCTGGCTATAGAAATCGAGAGCTCCTGTTTCTTCCTCACTGAAGCACAGGATAGGGAGGTCGATTAACATTTATTACAGCGAAACTATCCGCCAATTATTTTTTGTCAGGAATGGCCCATGACTTGGGAATCCATTCAATTTTCTTGGCCCAGGAAACCCATAGCCTGCATGAGGGGGATCAGAGGACAACTTGGGCAAAACCTGTTCTCCCCTTCCATCCCATGAATCAAATTCAGGTAGTCAGACTTGGCAACAAGCCAGTCTTGCCAACTCGTTGTTTTAGAGATGGGTCTCTACCTTAGGCTGTCCTTCAGCAGCTAAGGGTAACCTTGAACTTCTGATTCTCTCTAACCTGTACCTCCTGGGTGTTGGACTTCCCAGTTTCAACACCACAAACTGGTTTATACAGTGCTGGGGCTCAAACTTAGGACCTTATGCATGCTAGGCAAGCATTCTACCAACCAAGCTACATTCTTTGGGCCCTGTGTTAGTTATTGTTGTTATTTCTGTGACCAAAATATCTGGCAGAAATACCTTAAGGACAAAAAAAAAAAAAAGTGCCGGGAGTGTTGGCCCACGCCTTTAATCCTAGCACTTGGGAGGCAGAGTCAGGAGGATCTTTGTGGGTTCAAGGCCAGCCTGGTCTACAGAGTGAGTTGCAGGACAGCTGGGGCTACAGGGAGACCCTGTCTCAAAAAGACCCAAAAAAATTCAAAGTATGTACTGCTCTTACAGAGGACCCAAGTTCAGCTCCCAGTAACCACTCCAACAGCTCACAACTGGTTGCGAACTCTGGCTCCAGAGGATCCAATGTTCCCTTCTGTCCTCCTCTGGTGACTGCATTCATGTTTACCCAGCTCCCTCACTACACATATATACGTAATTAAAAATAAAAGAATAATTTTTAAAATGAGCAAATAAAGCCGGGCAGGATGGCACACACCTTTAATCTCAGCACTTGGGAGGGAGAGGCTGGTGGATCTCTGTGAGTTAGAAGCCAGCCTGATCAAGTTCCAGGCCAGATGGAGGTACAGGGAGACCCTGTCTCAAAAAGATCAAAAAAAGAAGAGCAAATAAGCAAAAAAAAAAATCTATCCAGAAAAGGTAAAATCCCATAAGGTACATGACAGAGAAGTTATAACAGGGGCTGGAAAAAAATGGCTCAGTGGTTAACAGCACTTGCTGTTCTTGCAGAGAACCCAGTTCGATTCCCAGCACCCACATGGTGGCTAACAACTGCACCTACAGTTCTAGGGACTCCAACACCTTCCTCTGACCTCTTTGGACATTCCAAGATGCATGAGTGTACTTACATACATTCAGGCAATATATTCATACACACAAAATAAAATAGTAAATAAAATATTTTTAATTAGAATAAATAATCAGCTTTCCTAGTACTGCCCCAGTACTGACACCCTGAAGTCCTCTATTACTTTCATAGGATTCATAGTAATTAAGTAAGAGACTTAAAGCAACATAAACTTACTCTCAAAGTTCTGGAAGCTACACACCTGAAATCATATTCTGGAGAATTTTCTTCTTTTCAATTGATTAACTTATTTATTTATTTATTTATTCATTTTTTGAGATGGTCTCACTATGTAGCCCCAGTTGGCCTATACCTATGTAAACCATCCCAGCCTGGCCTTGATCTCATAGCTATCCAATTGCTTCTGGCTCCCAAGTGCTGGATTAAAGGCATGTACCACTTGCTTTATTTATTATCATTATGTGTATATGAAGTGTTTTGCCCCATGTATGAAAGTGCACCACTTGCTTGCTATGTCTCTGGACCCCATCTGATGGGGTCAGATCCCCTGGAACTGGAGTTACAAATGGTTATTAGCTGCCATGTGGGTGCTGGGATTCGAACCTGGGTCCTCTGTAAGAGCAGCCAGTGCTCTCTGAGACATTTCTCTGGCCCCATCCTTTGCCTTACTTCTGCTTGTGTCTGGTTTGGCTTGCATTCCTTGGCTGATGTTTACATCATTCCAGCTCTGCCTCCAGCGTTGTGTGGCTTTCTCTTCTGTGTCTTTGTGTCTACTTTCCTCTCTTATATGACACCACCGATACTGGATTAGGTCTCACTCTGGTTGATTGTATCCAAAATTGATAGCATCCAATGAAGCCACATTCATAAGCCCCTAGAACTAGGCCTTCAACATATTATATCTTTCAGGCAGACACAGTTTGATCCCTATGTCCATCTGCCACCCACTGCTAAGCGAGGGTGTAAATGAGAGAGACACAAGAGAAAGAAAATTATTCTTTAAGGCCAGAACAGTTTCTGAAAGGCCCTGAATGAGAATCCCTTGGAGTTAGGGATGGGTGTTAGTTGCCGTGTGCATGCTGGGAACTGAACCCAAGCCCTCCACAAAAGCAGCAAGTGTTTTTAACCTTCGAGTTACATCTCCAGTCTCAAATAATTTTCTTTTGTAAATGAAATCATAATCTGCTTTATGAAGTACATTGCCTAGGTCTGGGTATTTGGTTTGTAGGATTTTTAAGGATATTTTATTATCATTATTATTGCTGTTATTATTACTTTGAGACAGGGTTTAACTATATATCCCTGGCTAGCCTGGAACTCAGAGATCTGCCTGCCTCTGCCTCTCAAGTGCTGAGATTAAAAGCATGCACCTATTAGAAAAAATAACAACAGAAAAGACTGCGTCAAAGAACTGACTGAAACGGTGAACTTCTGCTCAAAACAGCCAACTTCCACACCGAGAATTTTGAGAAAGACTGAGAAAAAGATGAAAAACATGTTTGGCAGAATGCATGAGCTCTGGTGGGGTGGGGGGGTAGGGTGGGGGACACGGGTCGAGATTTGATTAGTAACATAATCTTGTACCAAAAAAAATATAATAAAAAAATAAATAAAAATAAGATAAAATAAAAGCACGCACCACCATGACTGGTCTAGTTTTATTTTTCATTATGCATATTCATGTGTGTGAATATGCGTACACAAGTATCCAAGGACACCAGAAGAGGGTATCAGATTTCCCCTGCAGCTGGAGTTACTGGTTGTGAGCTGCCTGATTTTAGTGCTAGAAATCCAACTTGGGTCCTCTCCGAGAGCAGTACACACTGAACTGCTGAGCCATCTCTCTGTTCCTCCCTCCCCCCCCCTCACTGTTTTTTAGACAGCTCTCATGTAAGCCTGGCTGCCCTGGAACTCCTGATCTCAGCTTCCAAAGTGCTGCAATTACAGGCATGTGCCACCGTGCCTGGGCTAGGTCTAGGTATGAAAGATAAGAGTTGATAAAGTTAGGCTCAAAGTCACATGTTTCTTCTTTAATCAGGTCCATTAGCTGTTTTTACATGCTTGAGATACTGCTCGGAAAACAGAGTATTGTCTCAGGGCATAGTAACAGCTTTATATTTTCAGTTGTGCTAAAATTCCTGACTCTCAGCCAGAGAAACACAAACCAGATTTAGTGGGTTCGGGTTTTTGTTTTAGTGTGTGTATGTGTGTGTGTGGGAGGGGTGGATGTACAGTGTTCTTCCTTTTCCATGTTCCCTTAATTCCACATCATTTTTTTTTTTAGACAGGCCATCATGGAAGCCCAGGCGTGGCCTGGAACTCCTGATCCAGCTGCCTCTGCCTCCCAAGGCTTGGGTTTCAGATGTGCCTCACTACTCCCTTCTGTCCTTCTATGCCATCTCGATTTCTTTACCGAGTTCTTCCTCTCGCTCACAGTCCTTTGGAGTAACTCCATCTGAGTCCCTAGTTATTTCCTGACTCAGGACTCTGCCCAGTGCCTTCCATCACTGCCCAGCAGCCCATCAGCCCTCACACACTCTCCCCCAAAATTCAGTCTGAACATTTTCAACACAATAAAGAGTTGAAAGGATTTTGCAGTGACTCCTGATATAATTTGTGTTTGGTTGCTGTGATAAAACACTGACCAAAACCAACTAGGCAGGGTAACTGTTTATAGCTTAAGGTTTTAGTTGTAAAGCTTAAATGTTATAGTCCATCTTTGAGAGAAGCTAAGGCAGGAACCTGGAGCAGAAACTGAACCAGAGCTCATGAGCCCATGGGAAAATGCTACTTACTGGCTTGAGCAAGAACTCATGGAAGGTGCTACTTACTGGCTTGACCAAGCTCATTCTCAAGTCCACCTGCTGGGACAGCACTACCCGCAGTGGCTGGGCCCTCCTGCATCAGTTAGCAACCAAGAAAATGCCCCACAGACACACTCACAAGTCAACATGCTGGAGGAAATTCCTCAACTGAGAGCCCCTCGTCCAAGTTGACAGACACTAACCAGACGACTCCAGACACCTCCCAGGGTCCAGCACGTGGATTCACTACTCTCAATTCCGCTGTCCAGTCCTTCAGTCCATCTTATAATTTTATGCACTTTAAGTTATACCAAGAGGGGTGGGGAGAGGGTTCAGTGGGTAAAGTGCTTGCTGCATGAGCATAAGGACAAGAGTTCCGATTCCTAGCACCCATGTAAGAGATTGGGCAATGGCAGTCTACACTTGTAATCCTAGAGCTAGGAGGTGGAGACAGAAGGTTCCTTTGGACTTGCTGCCTGTCTAGCCAATCTGTGAGGTCCGGTCTCTGAGGTCCAATCTCTGAGGTCCAGGCTCAGTGAGAGACCTATTTTAAAACACAAGATAGGGAGGAGCAGTTGAGGACACTGGACTCTGACATCCACATACACACATGGGTTCAGGCACAGATGTGTACTACCTGCACACACACACACACACACACACACACACACACTACATATGCATGCATGCAATTTTAAAAATTAAAATAGGGCTGGAGCTATTGCTCAGTGGTTAAGAGCACTTGCTCTTTCAGAGGACACCAGCCATGTCTGGTGGCTCACAGTTGCCTGTGACTACAGCTTCAGGGGAATCTGAAACCCTCTTCTGGCTTCTGCAGGCACTGCACACACATGGCATACACATAAAATTAAATCTTAAAAAAAATAAAATAAAATAAAATAGGTTACACCAAGGGAAGAAAATTCAGCTTTAATGTGGGTGGCACCATCCCATGCGCTGAAGTCCTGGAATGAATAACAAAGGAGAAACAAGAAAGCTGGTTGCCCAGCATTCCCCTTTCTCTGCTTCCTGGTCTGTGGAGATGAGAGGAGTCCCAGCTGCACATTGCTACGCCTTCCCCACCTAGACGATACCTTCTCAAACCATTAGTCAGAATAAACTCTTCATCCCAACAGTTGATATTGTCAGTATTGGTCACAGTGATAGAAAAGTAAGTAATACATAAGGTTTTAACATCCTAGATAAAACCTGCAGGGAGAAGCCAAGAAGGAGGGCAGAGGCCTAGGACAGGGAATCCCATCTTGTCCCTGAGTTTCCAGGGACAAGCCTGTTCCTTTCTGTCCTGAGACTTGGCTAATTTGAGCTTCTGTGCCCAGGGTGTGAGATGGAACTCAGTTAGGTCTGAAGGCTCAGCCCAGAAAGTGGCAACGAGTTAACCACATATATGAAAGTTACAAGCCAGGCGTGGGCACAAGCCAGGCGTGGGCGCAAGCCTTTAATCCTAGCACTTGGGAGGCAGAGGCAGGCGGATCTTTGTGAGTTCAAGGCCAGCCTGGTCTACAGAGTGAGTTCCAGCCTGGGGCTACAGGGAGACCCTGTTTCAAAAAGACCAAAGGGACCCTTAAAGGATTATATATACTTATACCATTATGCATAGAAAAAATGAATATAGTTTGTTAATAAATGTTACTTTGGATAGTAAAACTATGATTTTGTGTGTGTATTGTGTATCTGCATGTTTGTGTGTGAGGTATACACGTATGTTGAAGGATATATGCATATGTGTGCACATATGCATATGTGTGTATGTATGTAAAAGCAAGTTACAGACATTTGAATGATTACCTAGAATCTAATCTGACCATACTGGGGTTCTCTGGCTCCCTGGAGATGTCTCCTTTCATTAAAGGTAAGGTCTTAACAAATGATGGGGTTTGCATCTCCAATGCAATGCCTTCCTCTGCCTACTTCTTATTTTTCAGTTTAGCCAGACCAAATTCCATCACATTCCCACTCCCCAAACTTTAACACATATCTCCCTGACATGCTAGTGCTTTTCCTCCTCTTCCTTTTCTTCCTCCTTCCCTTTTTTTATGAGACAGGGAATCAAATACCCAGGATGGCCTCAAACTCACTATGTAGTTGAGGCTAGCTGGAACTCCAAACTCTTCTGCCTCCGTCTTCTGAATGCTGGCATTACAGGCATGCACTTGACTTCACGTTTCTTCTTAAGGGTCTGTCCTTAGCTTCTGGGGCCTCAAGCACCTCCTCCCCCAGACAGCCCTTCCTGTGTGCCCCCTCTTTTCCCACAGGAGTTTAGATGACCCCCCTAGGTGAGCACAGAGCAGATGCCAGGCACAGCTCATGTAGGGATCTGTATCCACAAACAACAATGATCTGTTCATGTGTCTCTCCCTGATGCCCCAACCTAGAGCTTCCTCGAAGGGGAGGGTCTCACCTTATTTATTTATTTGTTTACAGACTGAGTCTTACCATGCAGCCCTTGTGGCCTAACTAGTAGATCACATCCAAGTACCTGGCAGCCATATTTACCATTGTCCTTGGTACCTAGAATGTCTGTGGCCTATGTGGATGCTTGATACTGGTCTATGTCTTCTGACACCACCTCCTGCCTGGTACCATTCTCCCCCAGCAGCATGGGTCCAGATCTTCCCTGTGGATCTCAACCTAATAAAAGAGCCCTGGGTATGATTAAAGTCCTCAACCTATAGACCCTCAAACAGCAGGCTGGGTTTAGTATTCCTTACAAGAAGCAAGCATGCCACTTCACTGGGAACTGGGAGGCATAGTATTAAGTGTAAGAACCTGTCATAGAGTTGGGGCTTGGTTAGATGAATTTTTGATTTGGGGTTTTCTTTGAGACAGAGTCTCACTATATAGCTCTGGCTGACTTGCCCCTGCTTGAGTGCAGCCCCCAGAAGAGTACATTACATTAATGGGGTCAGAAAGCAAGGCAGATCCTATGAATATCTCAACCAATTTTATCAATACAGAGAGAAGAGTAAAGTGAAGATGAGACTGTAATTGGCTTTATAAAAAAAAAAAGTAGGGCTGGAGAGCTGGCTCTGTTTTTACAGAGGATCCTACATGGTGGATCACAACCATCTGTAACTCCAGTTCCAGGGAATCCAACACCTTCTTCTGGCCTCTGTGGGTACTGCACACATGTAGTATACACACATACATGCAGGCAAACACTCATACATATAAAATAAAAATAAAGAACTCTTTGGGGCTGGAGAGATGGCTCAGTGGTTTAAGAGCTCTGACTGCACTTGCAGAGGATCTGGATTCAATTCTGAGCACCCACATGGTAACTCCAGTTCCAGGGAATCCAGCACCCTTTTCTGACATTCATGGGCATTGCATGTCACAGGTACACTTACATACATGCAGGGAATATACTCATACACATAAAATAAAAATAAAATTAAAAAAAAAAAGAAAGACATCTTTAAAATTAAATAAATAAAAGTTTTAATCATGCCACAAACTGATCAAAAGGTCATTTTGTCTTTTGCCTGAAAGGAAAGGTGTTTGTTACTTGGTGTGTGGCCCACTGATCATGTGAGCATGGCTTTCATGTTTCTGAGCCCAGCATTCTATAGAAAGGTTATATATAGGAGGGCAGGGTTTAATGTGCCATCCAGCTTCTTTAAATTGTTAGATTTTCTTTATTGTTATTTCAGTGGTAGTATTTGTGTGTGTGTAGGGGGGACCTATGTTTCCTGTGCAGAGCTCAGAAGACAATACATAGGAATCAGTTTTCTCTTTTTACCTTTATGTGGGTTTCAGGGGGCTCGAGCTCAAGTTGTCAAGCTGGCGCAGCAAACACCTTTACCCACTGACCCGTCTTACTGGCCCTCGGCCAGCTTCTGAATTGCAGAGTCTTAAGTGGGGAGTTGGGGAAAGATGAATTAGTTAGGAATATGGTTAGGAATATGTGTTTATATGTGCAGAGTCTGACTCAGTTGTAAGAACTCTTCATATAGCCCAAGTGTGAAGAGTTCATATTCAACCCAACTCCAACTGATCATAAAATCCCAGGTCACAGAATAGACATTTTTAGTCCACACAACCACCAGGCCATGAAAGGTTTCTGTGACCCTAGGAAAGCTGAACTGGTAAGGGTATAACAAGCTAGGTGCCTTGGTAGCCTGGCTGGGGCCTGGTGGAGGCTTCTGCCTGATGCCTCTTGTTCTCCCCGGGGCAGACTATGGCTTGTTTTCTTGGCAGGACTGTTGTTTGTCACTTGCTCTGCTGGGCTCTCGGGGCCCCCAGTGATTCTCGGACCTACTCACTTGAGTCCCGAGGAAAACCTGTCAGATATGAATTCTTTGTTGTTTTTGTGATGGTGGCCTCTGACCAGATAGGTTCAACTCCTCAATCCCCAGGGGCCTTCTTGACTCTGCCCTTTGTCTTGTGGGGTGGTGACCTCACCCTGGCAATGAGTTTCAGGGACCCAGTGACTCACTGTGGGATAAATCAACAGCCACAGCCAGCACATAGCACATGCCCGGCTCCTAAACTCCCTGGGGACGCTCTCTAAGGATGTGGGATGGGTGACCTCTCATCTTCAGTCAAAGACTCTTGACTGTTGGTGAATCCTTTTCCCCAGTAGAGCCCTTAAACGCCCAGCATTTAAACCACACAGCTACACTGTGGCTGTTCAGGCTTCATTATCCCTTTTGCCTAAAGCTGACTCTTCTGCTTTTGTTTTGTTTTGTTTTGTTTTGTTTTGTTTTGTTTTGTTTTGTTTTGTTTTGTTTGACAAGGTCTTGCTATATAGCTCAGGGTAACCTCAAACTCATAGTTTTCCTGTCTCAGCCTCCTGAATGTCAACATGCTGGGCTTTCCAGTTCTTGAAGTTTCTTTTAACACTCCCCCTTCACACACACACACACACACACACACACACACACACACACAAAGCTTGGGTTCGTTTATTTCAGGTTCCCCTGCCTGCCCTGCTCTTCCTTTGAGTTTACATTTACTTTTTATCAGACGCACTTGCTTGTTGTAAGACCTTTAAGAATTACTTAATACGCAGGGCTTTAGTTTCTCACATCTGCAAACTGAGTAACAATAATTATGTCTTAGTATTGTTGTGCAGATTCATTTTTTAATGATGTGAGCAATTGATGTATACATTGATAAACAACTTGAACAGGGCAGGAAGAATGAAAGTCTCCTTTGACTATGTCTTCCCGAATCTCAGCTGGGTGTGTTCCTACAGAACATTTTTCAGCATATTTTCATGTGTGTTTATGTACAAGTTCCTGGAATAGATATAAAGTAAAGATAATGGGATGATATTTATGGACTAAGTGAAGCAGTTTTTTTTTTTTTTTTTAATAACTATGCCTTTCCTGGGGTCGGAGAGATGGCTCAGCAGTTAAGAGCACCAACTTCTCTTGCAGAGGACCTGGGTTTGATTCCCAGCACCCACATGGTAGCTAAGAACCCTCTTTAAGCTGGGTGTGGTGGCCCCCACCTTTAATCCCAGCACCCAGGAAGCAGAGTTCAAGGCCAGCTAGGTCTACAGGGCTAGTTCCAGGCCAGCTGGGGCCATAGGGAGACCCCGACTCAAAAAAAAAAAAGGTAACTGTATCTTTCCTAATAGAAAATGCATAGATAATACTGAAACCTGAAAGGACATAATGTATAGGCATAGAATTAAACAAACAAGCACACCAGCCAAGAGAGCTGAAAGGTAGCTACAGAAGTAAGGATTGCTTTTTTCCTGAATTATTTTATCCTGATTATTTGATGTTTTATTTGCACATATTACTTTTATTAAAATCCTGAAAATAACCTAATTGTGTTCTGTAGTCCTTTTTTTTCAGCAATCATAGAGTCCCGCTGCCCACCTACTCCCAAGCTTGTTCCACACCCTTCCTTCCTCCTCCCCACTCCTTTCCCACGGTCCAGGCTCTGCAGCCCCCTGCTCTCTCACACCTCCACCCATGTATTCTCCACTTGAAGCCAGAACCATCTCAGTAACAGGTTTAGTCAGACTGCATTTCATCCTCATTTTAAAACTGTCTGAGCCAGGCATGGTGGGGCACACCTGTAGTTCCAGCACTCAAGAGTCGAGGAAGGAAAATCTAATACTTGCCTCAGCTAAAAAGGGTTGAGAAGAGGCGCCCAGCTTCGCCAGCTCCATATCCCTCTTGGTGCCAGGCCCAGACGTGAAGTGTCCCCCAGACACACCTCCTCTCCCAGCTGGACTCTGTTTTCCAGACCGAAGCCATTCCCTGTGCACTTCTGTAAGACTGGCGGAACTTAACAGCACACAATGTTCCTCACTTTGTTCTTTTAAGCATGCGTCTTCAGGATTGTCTCAGGTCAACCCACATGAGTTTTCCTCACTCTGTTTTATTGGTCTGTTTGTTTTGGTTTGGTGCTGGGGATGGAACCCACGGCCTCTCCAATACTGAGCAATGCCCAAAGCCCCAACAGCTGCTTATGTACCTGGAAAGTTTTTTTTGTTTTGTTTTGTTTTTGATGCTTAACACATGGGAATACTCAAGAAGCACTCTACTTCACTCAAATTCCCACTGTGGAATAATAAGGAACTTGCTGTCCCATAACACTGCGCTTGTGAGATCCCAAGCCACACTGCAGCCCTTCACACCCCTCCTTTGTTCTCTGTGAACCCACCCAGCTCTCCCACACACCACACACCGTGCTTGCTAGCATTTGCCTCACGGGCCCTCTCCCGCCTCCTCCCACCATACCCCTTGTACAAGTTTCCTTGTTTCCCACTTCCCAGACATCCCCAGTAAAGTCTCCATAAACTGCCCTCCCCCAGAGGAGCCTGGGGCCTGGGCTTCACTTCACACCTGTCTGATCTGCTCGTATATAAGGAGCTCAGTCTTCTGAAGCCAAAGTCTTGAAATCTTAGTGTTGAACATGTGAGCATATCATCTAGTGGAAGCTGGTTGGGGGAGTCAGGCATGGTGGCACACAACTAACATCCCAGCACCTGGGTGTTGGGGGCAGGAGTGTCAAAAGTTCAGAGCCAACCCTGGCTACACAGCAAGTTTTAGGCCACCCTGGGCTATATAAGGCCGTCCATTCTTATCTTATTATTTTATTTATTTATTTATTTATTTATTTATTTATTTACTTACTTACTTATTTATACAAGGTCTCACTGTGTGTCCCTGGTTGGAACTTACTATGTGGACAGGGCTGGCCTTTGTTTCCAGAGTGCCCAGATTAAAGGTGTGTATCACCACACCCAGATTTTTCTTTTGTTGTGTGTGTATTGTATGCAAATGTACGTGCCTGCTCCTTTGAGTGTAAGGGCACGTGTATGTGGGTGCATGTGCATGTGAGCACATATGTGTGGAGGCCAGGGGAGGACCACCTCAGTGTCACTCCTCACCTTTATTTAGAAACATGGTTTCTCCTTGGCACCTTGATAGAGTAAGCTAGCCTGGTGCTGCTCTCCCTGCCTCTCTCTCTCTCTCTGTCTCTCTCTCTCTCTCCTTCTCTCTCTTTTGCTCTCTCTTAAGCATGGTCTCACTGTACAGCCCTCACTGGCCTGAAGCTCGACCTAGACCCCCACCCCTAGTGAGAATTAACATTCTTATTAGCCACCTCAAATCCATTCTTTTCACCTTTGTCAGACTTGGTTTCTTGATCTGTAACATGGGAGTGACATGTGTGTGATGAATGTGGAATGAATGCCCAGCTGGAACCTGAAGGCCTCTTCAACTTCAGTTTCACCCAGGTGAGACTCTCCTCCCCTGGGCCTTGACCCTGTCTGGTGCTTGCTGTCCACCCCCCTGTTCCGTCCCTGTCCCTTAATGGGCCCTGTGCTCCCTCAATCCTTCTCCTGTTCATCTCACATCCTTACCTTTGTCCTTCAAGTAGCTCCATCTTTGAGGCCTTGTGGGCTCTGGTGGGTGCCTTTTCCTCGGCTTCCCTGAAGCCCTCCCTGCTCTTCCTGCCCCACACGCCCCCCCCCGGGGGGGGGGGCAGGGAGCAGCCTGGGTGTGCACGCCTCTACCAAGCCCTGGTTTCTAGGACGCTCACAAAGGCGAGATAAAAGGGTGCCAGATGCCACTTCTCAGCCGGGAGGGGCTCGAGGAGCGGAGTTGAGAGGCCAAGGCAAGTCCTGGGGCCAGTTTTTCCTTCCTGACACGCTTGGTGGGGCAGGACAGGGCTGGAGGGGTGAGTTGGGGGATCTTGAAGGCTCCGAAGGTTCCCGGAGGAAGTCAGAAGGACAGGCTGCTGTGCTAATTGCCTGGCCAGCTGCCAGCAGCATGCCTGTGATGCCTGGGTGACAGATCACCAGAGAAGAGGAAGGAAGAGGGAGGGAGGGCTCACAGGTGGCTCTTGGTTCCGGAGGCTTTTCTGGGTCACTCTGTTGCTGTCTCCCTCTCCAGCCAGCCTACTCTGCCTCACGCTTCCATTCATGTTTCTGACTCAGTTTCTCTGACTCATGTCCCATGCTCTTTGAGTCTCTGTATCCTTGGCAGTCAGGAGTCAGAGTCCTAATGCTGTGGAGGGGAGGAACGCTGGAGGTTGGTTCTGCCCCCAAGGTTACCTTTGATTTTATGCAAATAACCTTCTTCCTATGCCCAGCCCCCAGTGTCCTCACAGTGAGGGGGTTGGTGCAGTAGGAGCAGGGAGATCAGAAAAATTAAACAAACAAGAAATGTGAAAATTATAGGGGCTGGAGAGCAGGTTCAGCGTGATTGCTGCTTTTGCAGAGGACCGTTGTCAGGTTCCCAGACCCACACCAGACGGCTGACAACCACCTGTAACTCCAGCTCCAGGGGATCTGACGCCCTCTTCTGGCTTCTGTAGGCACCTGTAATCATGTGCACTTACACACATATACACAATTTAAAATAAATCTTTAAAAATATTAAGTTTATAAAAGAAAGTTACGGTCCAGGACAGCTGAGGCTACAGAAAGACCAAAAAAAAAAACAAAAAAAAAAAAAAAAAAAAAAAAAAAAAAAAAAACGAAAAGAGTTTAAGTTACAGGTGCTGGAGAGGTGGCTCAGCAGTTAAGAGCACTATCTGCTCTTTTCAGAAAAGAACAGGGTTCAAAGGCCAGCACCCACATGGTGCCTAACGACTGTCCATCACTCCAGTTCCAGGGGATCCAACGCCCTCTTCTATCCTCCACATGCACTGCATGACACAGGAGCACTTAAGTTACACAGGCGTAACACTCATACACGTAAAATAAAAATAAATAAAATCCAAAAAATAGAAAAGAAAGTTATAAATGTCTAATAATAGTTTTGATCTTTTAGTTTGCCACTCGTCACAATAGCAGATTCTTGCCTAGGGCTGTGCAGTTTACCACAGTTAGCACATGTAACGTGTTTTATTCTTTTTTTTTTTTTTTTTTTTTTTTTAATTTTTATTGATGCTTTGTGCATTTATACATCATTTTCCAATTCAGATCAGGCATATTTCCCTTTCCCTTCCCCCCCACCGCCCCACCCATCCCGCCATCATGTATTCTGCCATAACTGTCCTGCATCTTTCAGGTTTATTTTTTTTTTCTTTTTTTCGCTATAAGTGATAATCCATGAGTAATAGCATCCTCGTGCAAAACCAATCTATAGACTGTTGTGCCCACCCCAGTCCCCCACCTTCAGTGGGCGGTTGACAGGTTGTTTGTTCTAATCAAGTTGATCAACAATGAGTGTCCAGACTAACATCGCTGTTATGTAGTTTCACCATTCACCAAATCGCAGCCTTTACATTCTAACCGCCCCCTCTTCCGCATAGATTGTTCCCTAGGCTTAGAAAAGGGGCACAGGTGGATGAGAAGTAAAACTGTCTCTGTCTCTCTGGAGCTGTTGACTTTGGATTCTTGGTCAATTCTGGCTGCTGTTTCCTTTCATGGGCTGACAGTTTGTTCAGGAGTAACCTTTCGATCCTACTATATGAAGCACAAGCAATTAGATATATAGGTATTTAACAAGCACTAATAGTTATGGTAGATTTACTTTGGCATAAGACACATAATGTTTGGATGATATGTTTATCCATGAATTATATTTTTACCCCCTGATAAATATAAAAGGGGTTTTACTTTGTGGCTTATAACATCTCCTAACTGTAGAGGATTTAAGCTTTGTGGCATCAGCCATGGGTTATTCCTCCAAGGAAGAGAGCCAACAGCCAATTAGATTTGGATATACAGGCACATGGCTGCCCTCTGCTGCAACAGTATTTCCAGGCAGGTGAAGTGTAGCTGGTGCTGATGGTGGAAGTCTTGCTGAACTCAGGGAGAACCGTATTGGTGCTTTATTGGTTTTAGTGGCCTTTGGGAACACTTCTGGGAATTCCAGAGGCCATCTGTACCCTTGCATGTGCGGTCTCAATACATTCCCTGCCCATGTTAACGTCAGGTCTTCGGCAGCAGGGTCTTATCGCCTCTCCTCCTGCAGGTATCCCAACTTAGGGGCAAGGAGCCTTACATTTTGTGGGGCCCTTGGATCCCCTGGCCAACATCCCCTGGTAGAACAATCCATTGCTGATGTCAGAGCTCCTGCATTAATATACTTTGCCTAAGTGCATAGCCCAAGGACTTTAGTTTTATTTGGTTCTGAATAGAGATAATTCCTTTTCACAGTTCTTATGTCTATTAGTCAATTAAAAGAAGCAGTTTTTTACCGGTTTTATAAGAGATTACCTCTATATAGTTGTCTCCAATTTACAGTTGGAAATGACATCATAATCGTCATATTTCTCTTGTTCTATGGGGGGGGAGGCAAGAAAGTCATATAAAAACCTTTGTTGCACCTAGAGGTATAAGTTTCATTAGGACTCATTATAGATAGTTGTTACATGTAGGATCCACAGAAGGGTTCGATGTTTATGGCAATCTGAGGCTTTTCTTTCCTTTCAGTGTTCAGAAGGGTCAACCTTTCAGTTGCCACTTTTTGGTACATCCTACTCATGCAACAAAGCTGTATCTTTTCTTTCTCAGCCGTTAAGTTGGTGACATTTTGTCCTGTTGGGAACAAACAATCTCTTTCCTCATAGTTAGTTTTAAGATTTGAATTGCAAGTTTTTGACTAGAAGGTTTCATGTTCTGTCTGTACGCCCCCCCCCTTTTTTTTTTAACCCATGAGTTCCAGAAGACAGTTATTATACATAACTATAGGGTGGAATCAAGGCACAGATTTTCATCAAATTCACCCATGCTGTTTTTGGGTGACTATATATGATTAACTTGGGAAAGCAAAACTTAATTTTTGCTTTAAATCATCTTAAAGAGAATGCTACAAGGGTGATACTGTACAACAGAAAATTATAGAGAACATTTGTATGTGCCATTCCCAAAGTTATTGCTCTAGAGATTTTGTTGTAAACAAATGTGGACAACAGCAAAATTATATTCCTTTTTAATGGATTTTTTTATCAGTCTGTAAATCAATGTTGTTTAATATACACATATTTTACTTTTACTAAGTCCTAAAACACCTCTGTATCTGTAGGACAAGTGTCTAGGTGCCTGAAAACTTCTCCCACCACCATAATGCCGTGATCATCGTTCTCCTCTCCACCCTGCCCTCCCTTCCATAACCAGTATCATGCTCTGGATCCAGTCTTTACTGGTGCTTCTATGCATTCCTTCAAAGAAATTATAATCCGGTTATTGGTCACTACTCCCACCATATCCTTTCGAAGTCACCATTCATCATTTGATGTTCGTTTTTATTTTATATGCGATCTTGTTACTGCAGGAACATATTTATACTCTGGTTTGTCTAGCTCGATCCACTTTCACCTTGCGTTTAATTCTCTGTAGTGCTTCCTCAAATGTTTCAGTTCTTACCTGCATTCCATGCGTTGTCCTCTTCTGCTGCCAGTAGAAACTCCATTGTATATACATGTACCACATTTTCTCTTATCACTCGTCAGTTGGTGGGCACCCTGGGGGCGCGTTCCAGCTTTTTGCTATTGTGGAACAGTGAGCTGCAAAATCAACATAGCTGTGCATGTATCTTTGCTCAGTAATTTGTGTTTGTGGGGTATATACCAGGGGTAGTGGTTATGAACTGGGTCAAAAATGGCTAAGGCTTATTTTGAGGTCTTTTTAAGGGTTTCTCCCACACTGTTTTTCATAGTGGCTGTACGGGTTTACATTCCCCACCAGCAATGGATGAGATGTTCCCCTTTCTCCCCAACCTCTCCAGCATTTGGTAAACATTCTTGTTCCTGATCCTAGGCCCAGTCTTATTGGAGTAAGGTGATATCTCAAAGTGGTTTAATTTTGGCATTTCCTTAATGTATCAGAGATGTTGAACGGTTCTTTAAGAAGAATGTTTCACTCAGCCATTCTCTAATTCCTCGCTCTGTGAAGTCTCTATTCAGATCATTTGCTCTCTTCTTTTGAGTGATTCATTTTGTTTTCTTTCTTCTTTGATTTTTTGAGTGAGCTTTGTTATACTCTGGAAAATTATCATGCTTTGTCAGATGTATCTGCTGTGAAGTTTCCCTCCCACTCTGTGGGTCTTCTCCTCACTTCCTGTATTGCTTCCCTTTGATGTACAGAAGCTTTTGAGTTTAAGAGTCCGCACTTTTTCAATTGTTGATCTATTTCTTGTGCAGCTGTGTCTGATTTGAGTCTTTTCTTTACTTTTTTTATGTCTTGTGTAGTCTCCTGCCATAGCTTCTCTTCTATCACCCATCCAGAGTTTGTGGGGTTTCACATTGGAGTCTTTTGGTCCATTTCTGGAGTTGACCTTTGTTACAAGGTTGAAGAGGGTTAGGGGTTTAATTTCATTCTTCTAAAGTGGTGATCCAGTTTTGCCAACACCACTTGCTGGAAGATGCTGTCTTTCCTCCATTGTGTCTATTCTTGCCCCCTTTCAAATATGAGGTGGCTGAAATTGTATGTGATCAGGTTTGGTTCATTCAGTTTTATTCCATTGGTCTCCACTGGTCTTTTTTTCTGTTTTTGTGCCAGTACCAAGCTGTTTTTATGACTCATAGCCCTGTAAGTATAGTTTGATGTCTGGTATAGCGATCCCCCTGTATTGCTCTTTTTTACTCGGATTTGCTTTTGTGCTTATCGTGTTGGTCTTTTGTTTTTTCCAATGAAATTGAGGATTTTTTTTTCCAATAGCCTGTGAAGAACTCTTCTGGGATTTTGATTGGGGATTGCATTAAATCTGTACACTAGTTTGGGTAGGATGGACATTTTTACTATATTTATTTTCCCAAATCCATGAGCATGGGAGGTTTGTCCATCTTCTGTATGTCTTCCTCAAATTTCTTTTTCAGGGGTTTAAAATTTTTTGTTGTAGAGATCCTTGGTGTCTTTGGTTTAGGTTGTTTCTAGGTATTTTAATTGTTTTTGAGGCTATTGTGAGTGGGAAGTCTCCTTGTAGTCCTTCTTACAGTTGCTTTTGTTGTTGTAAAAGAAAGGCTTACTGATTTTTCTAGATTTATTTTTTTTTTTTTTATTCTTTCTTTATGTTTCTTGTTTTCTGGTGGAGGTTTTTTAGCATCCTAATGTAAACAGTCTGTCATCAGCAAAAAGGATAGCTTGATTTCCTCTTTTCCAATTAGAACTCCTTTAATTTCCTTTTCTTTTCTTGCATTATTGCCCTTGCAAGGGTTTCTCAGCACTATATTGAAGAAGGAGTGGTGACAGGGGGCAGCCTTGCCGAGTTCCTACCTTCAAGGGGAATGCTTCTGTCATTCCCCATTTAGGATGATATTGGCTGTGGGTTTCCTGTATATGGCTTTGATACATTGGAGGAAGATCCCTCTAGGCCAATTCCTCCAGGACTTTAAACATGAAAGGATGCTGGATTTTGTCAAGGCTTTCTCCGCATCAATTGAAATGATGGATGGGTGTGGTTTTGTCCTTCAGTCCATTGATATGTTTGATGATGTTTATTGATTTCGTATGTTGAACCATCCCTGAATCTTCTGGTATGAATCCAAACTTGTCATGGTGAATGTTTTCTGAATGTGGAGTCTGTATGCGATTTGCCAGAATCCTGTTTTAGTAAGAATTTTGGCATCTGTGTTCATTAGGGAGATGGGTCTATAGTTCTTTCACTTTTTGGTTGTATCTTTCCCTGGTTTTGGTAGTAGCGTAATGCTGGCTCATAGAAGGATTTCGGGAGAGAAGTCCCTCCGTTTGTATCCTTCTAAACAATTTAAGTAGTAATTGTTGTAAGTCTTTTCGAAATATTTTATATAATTCTGCCGTGAAACCATCCGGGCCTGGGCATTTTTTGGTTGGGAGGCTGCTTATTATACATCTTTCGATTTCTTCCTGTACTATTGTCTGTTTAGGCTGTCAATCTCTTCTTGGTTTGAGCTTTGGTGATTCCCCAGGATTTCAGATATTCATCCATTTCTTCAGGTTTTCAACTTAGTAGAAGTATAAGTTTTTGAAGTAGTCCGTATGATTGTTCTGGATTTTTTTCATTGTCTGTTGTGATGTTTCCCCTTTCATCACTGATTCTATTGATTTGGAGTTGTTCCCTCTTTCTTTTGGTTAACTGGGCTAGGCTAGGGTCTGTCTATCTTGTTTTATTCTCTCAAAGAACCAGCTTTTTGGATTTCATTGATTTTTTGTAATGGTTTTCTTGTTTTCTATTTTCATTGATCTCTGCTCTGATTTTTGTTATTTCTTCTTGTCTCTCCGTTTAGGGTTCATTTGTTGCTGTTTTTCTCAAGTATTTTTAGCTGCAGTGTTAGGTCATTCACTTGTGTTCTTTCTGTTTTTTTAATGTAGGCACTTAGAAGCTATAAAACTTCCCTCTTAGGACTGCTTTTAAAGTGTCCCATGATTTTTGCTGTGTGTTTTATCATTGTCATTCAGTTCCAGGAATGTTTTTATTTCTTTCTTTATTTCTTTCCTTGACCATCATTTTTCAGGAGAGTGTTGTTTATAGTCTCCATGTTCCTGTAGGATGTAGGGTTCTATTTTTGGTGTTGATAATTGAGTTTTATTGCACCTGTGGTCTGATAGAATGCATGAATTTATTCAATCTTTTTTATATTTGTTGAGTTTTTCCCTGTGTCCCAGTATATGGTCTTTTTGGAGAATGTTCCATGAGGTGCTGAGTAGAAAGTGTATTCTCTGGTGTTTGGGGTGAATATTCGATAGATGTCTGTGAGGTCCACTTGTGTATTGTGTCATTTAGTTTCGGATGTCTCTCTGTTTTCCTTTGTCCTGTTGACCTGTCTAGGGGACTTAATGGGGTATTGAAGTCCCCTAGTATATGTGTCCTGGGGTTAATCTGTTGCCTTGAGATCCTGAAGAATTGTCTTTATAAAGTGGTGCACCGGTTTGGTTTGGTGCATATATATTTATAATGTGAAATCTTCATCGTTCAATTGTTCCTTTAATAAAGATGTAGTGGCCCTCTTTCTCTCTTTGATTTTTTTTGCTTTGAAGTCTATTTTTTCTGATATTAGAATAGCCACACCTGCTTTCTTTTTGGTCCATTTGCTTGGAATTATTTTCTTCATTCACCTTCACCTTAGTTGGTGCCTATCATTGAAATTGAGAATGGGTTTCTTGTAGGAAGCATATAGATGGGTTTTGTTTCCTAATCCATCTTCCCAGTCTATGCCTTTTGATTGGGGAGTTTTAAGCCCATTTAATATTTAAGGTTATATATGAAAGATGGATGTTGCTTCCTTTCATTTTATATCCATTTGGGTTCTAGCCTCTGATTTTGCTCCTATGGTTTATGTTTTATTAGTTTCTTTTCCTAGGTGTTTGAGGATTGTTGCTCCTTTTCTCTTCTCCCTTTGAATTGCTTCAAGTATTTCTATGAAGAGTTGTTTTCCAGACATGTATTCCATCATCTTGTTTATGTCATGGAAGAATTTTTCTCTCTCCTTCAAAGTATAAGTCAGACATTTTTGCTGGGTAAGTATTCTGGGTTGGCATCTAATCCCTTAACACTGGAATGCTTTGCTCCATGTTCTTCTTGCTTTCATGGTTTACGAGAGAGTTGCGCAGAAGTCAGTTGTAAATTCTGATGGGTTTCCCTTTGTATGTGACTTTTTTTCTTTTGTAGCCTTCCAGAATTTTGTCTTTTATTTTGGGCAAATCTAGCATTTTAACTTAATATGGCGTGGGGTGTTTCTTTTTCTGATCTTGTCTGTTTGGGGTCTATTGCTTCTTGTATTTGAATGGTTTGTCTATTTTTAGTTTGGGGAAGTTTAATCTATTATTCTGTTGAAGATCTGGATCAATACTATCTCTTGAGATTCTTCTCCTTCCTCTATTTCCTGATGATACAGAACGTTTGACCTTTTCATAGTGTCCATATTTCCTGGTTGTTCCACGTTTGTGTATTTTTAAATTTTTCATAGTCTTTATTTGATTGCTTTTTATTGCTCTGTGTTATCTTCCAGATCTATATTCTTTGTTCTGCTTCCTCCCTTTTTTACTTTGAGGCTTTTTCTTTTTTCTTCTTGATTGACATGTGTGTTCTAATTCCTTTTCATTTCATCTGTGATTTTTTTAAGTACTTCCATTTCCTTTTTGAGCTCCTCAATCTCTTCTTGGTGCTTCTCAATCTCTTCTGGTGCTCCTTACTTCGTTGGTTGGTCTTTTTCAGTGTTTCTTCATTTCATTCTTCATCTTTCTGTGTTTTTTTCTCCCCTCTAGTTCTTTCTGGAGTTTGTTGGTCTGTTTCCTTTAGTTCTTTTCGAAGTTTGTCATTGTAACCCACTAGTCCTTTTTGGTTTTTCATTCTCTCTTTTAGTTCTTCATATTCTTTATTTTTTTCTCCCTCTAGTTCTTTCCGGAGGTTTTGTCAATCTGTTCCTTTAGTTCTTTCTGATGTTTGTCATTGTATCCCTCTAGGTCCTTTTTGAGTTTTTCATTCTCTCTCTTAGTTCTCTGAATTCCTCTTTATGTTCTTTAATTTCTCTGCATAGTCTGCAATTATTCCTCTAAAGATCTGTTCCCTTGTTCTCCTCCAAGGGGTTCCCATTGTAGCTGTCTCCTACAGTTGTTTGTAGAGCCTGGTGCAGGATTATCCTGTGTCTTTCCCATGTTTCCCTTCGTCGTGTCCCTGGCATGTGGGGCTTCCCTTTTGTGGTTTAGATCACACAAATAGCAGACGGTTTTTGCTTTTTCTCCTTCAGATAACTTTTTTGTTGTTGTTGTTGTTCCCCTTCCTCCTCCTGTTTATGGAGTATGGACTTGTCTGCTTTTCAATTTTGTTCTATATTAGGTATTGGAAGCCAAGCACTCTTTCTCTTCTGTTCTGAAGGTTCTCCCAACGGGGCGAGCGGGGGGGGGTCAATGGCCCTGATCTAGGGCCCCGCGCCCCAGGCAGAGGCCTGCTCAAAGCGCAGCCGCCCTGGCCGCGGACTATCGGACCCTCTGGCCCAGCGCCCGGGTCCCGCCCTCAAGGCCCCCAGCAACCCAAAGCTACTCGACCAGGGGCTTCTGGGTATCCTGCCCAAGGCGGCAGCCGCCCTGGCCGCCGGATCTCCGGACCCCCTGGCCCCAGCGCCCGGGTCCCCCCTCAGCGCCAGCAACCCAAGCTACTCGCCCAGGTGGCTTCCTGGGTATCCCGCCCCAAAGGCGCAGCCGCCCTGGCCCGCCGGACTTCCGGACCCTCTGGCCCAGCGCCCGGGGTCCCGCCTCAGGCCCCAGCAACCCAAGCTACTCGCCCAGTGTGCTTCTGGGTATCCTGCCCAAAGGGGCGCAGCCGCCCTGGCCGCCGGACTCTCCCGGACCCTCTGGCCCAGCGCCCGGGTCCCGCCCTCAAGGCCCCAGAACAACCCAAGCTACTCGCCAGGTGGTTTCTGGGTATCCTGCCCAAAGGCGCAGCCGCCCTGGCCGCCGGACTCTCCGGACCCTCTGGCCCAGCGCCCGGGTCCCGCCCTCAAGGCCCCAGCAACCCAAGCTACTCGCCCAGGTGGCTTCTGGGTATCCTGCCCAAAGGCGCAGCCGCTATTTCTTATATTCATGGTAAATACTGGTGGACTTCATAGACATTTTCACACATATGTACTATGTACTTCGACAACATTCACACCCCTATGCCATCTTATTTCTCTCCCCTTCTAGACCCTCTCTGTGTAGACCAGGCTAGCCTCCAACTCAGCAATCCTCCTGCCACAGCCTCCTGAGTGTGGGGATGGCAGAAGTATGCCACCATGCCTGTCTTAACCTTTAACTCTTCCTAAATATTAATTTTTTAAAATTTGAGTGTGTATTTGTATGTGCACCACATGAATTCTGGTGCAGGAGAACAACAGATCCCCTGGAACTGGAGATACAGGTGGCTGTAAGCCGCCTGATGAGGGCACTTGGAGCTGAGCCAGACCCTCTGGACTAGCAGGTGACCTTAACCACTGAGCCATCTCTCCAGCCCCTTAACCTTTAGGTCTTGGTCTTCCATTCAAGGCAGCAGCTCAAGGCCTCTCCACCATTGTTGCTGACAACCCCGTCCTCCCAGGGCCATGACGATGAGTCCTCTTCCTTTCTGACTCCTTTTTGCTCTCATACATGTCCAGTCCAGCTGCTGTCAGTATAAGTCCAAAGTCAGCCCCATCCTATCACCTCAGTCCCCTACAGGGTCACCTCAACCCAAGTAAATAAAGTCCTTACAATGACATCAAGGCCCTGCCTGGTGGCACCTCTGACTTCTCACTGTTCCCTCTGCTCCAGCAGCCTTCCTGTTGCATCTCAAACAGCAGCAGCTACTACTTCAGACCTGCCTTTCCGTCTATTGCCATCGACTTCCTCCAGATGAACAATGACTCCTCCTCTTGCCTTCTTCAAATATTTGTTTGAATATTACCTATTGAAATTGTAACTATGGTGGCCTGCCCAGTAGTCCTTGTCTTTTTTCCCAGGAAGCAAGATATAGATTGAGCAGTCCTAATTCAAAAATCCTAAGTTGCATACACCCCCAAATTTGAAACTTTTTGAGTACCAACATAACTCCTTAAATAGAAAATTCATGCACTGGGTAATTACCTCTAGGGTATATTTGTAAATGGATGTCCAGGAAATGGACCACCAAAGGAGGACAAGACGGAGAAGGAGAGAGGAGGGAGGGAGCAAAGAGAGAGAGATAGGCAGGTGAGGATGAGGTCTACAGAGAGGAAGAGGTCTACAGAGAGGACAAGCGAGGTCTACAGAGAGGATAAGGTCTTTGTGCACAGATGCCCCAATGAACTCCTCTGAGTCCATCTGCACAGCTTAAGCTCATTGAGAGCTTCCCCATTGCAGTCACAGCACACAGTGGACACAGTTGCACACTCCAGGAATTAACTCACTCCCTTTCCTCACCCTCATCCCTCCAAGGCATCCAACACTTTGGTCAGTTCTATCCACAAAATATGCTTTGAATTGTTCTGCCTCTTTAAGCTCCATTGGATCCCACTGACTCAACCAACAATCCTCATCTAGATTATTGGATGGCTGTTCTCTCTTCAGAGTGACCTTCTTCATGGACTTTGGCGGCTGCCATTAGCATGCAGTATTGAGGTCTCCCCTAATCTTGTCTCATGTGACTCCTCAAAACCTGAGATCTAGCACCTGCCCAAGACCTCATTATCTTGAACCATCTTTGTCTCCAGATCACTGTTCACCAGCTTTGCTTAAACTAAATCAATCTGTTCTTGCCTCTGGGTCCTTACAAAGCTGTCCTCTCTCCCTTGACTGCCTTTCCTTCCTCTCTCTGCATGGTGATCTCTCATGTCTCCTCATAGTGTCGTCCCTTAGAGGAGTCTTCATTTGCTCCCATATAAATGAAGCATCCTTTCTACCTATATCTGTCCTGGATATTTGTAGTTTTCAGAGTTGGCAAATGACCACCAGGCATGGTAGTATATATTTATAATCTCAGGGTAGTATATATTTATAATCACTGAGAGATGGCTCAGTGATTAAGAGCACTGGCTGCTCTTGCAGAGGACCTGGGTTTGATACCCAGCACCCACATGTCAGCTAACAACAGTCTAGTCTGCAAGTCCAGTTCCCTCTTCCTGCCTCTGCCAGCATTGCATGACATGGGTATGTTTGCGTACATGCAGGGAATACACTCATGCACATAAAATGGAGATAATAAGTAAAATATTTTTATAATCTCAGCACTTAGGAGCTTGAGCCAGGAAGAGCTCAACCTTGAGGCCAGCCAGGGCTACATAGTAAGACCACAGCAAAACAAACCAAGAGCTAACCAAGCACAAAAACGCGTACCAAGTGAAATACAAACTTACCAAGTGAAAATACAAGATGTCAGGCCCCAAATGGTAGTGCATGCCCTAACCCCAGCACTGGGAGGTAGAGGCAGGCTGATCTCTGTAAGACCTAGGCCATCCTGGTCTACATAGCAAGTTCCAAGGTAGTTGTGGCTACAGGGAGACCCTGTCTCAAAAAGATAGAGAAATGCCGGATGTGGTGGCTCATGCCTTTAATCCTAGCACTCGGGAAGCAGAGGCAGGCGGATCTTTGTGAGTTCAAGGCCAGCCTGGTCTACAGAGCGAGTTCCAGGACAGCTGGGGCTACAGGGAGACCCTGTCTCGAAAAGGCCAAAAAAAAAAAAAAGAGAGAAATAATAAATAAAGCAAGAAAGGCTGTTCATTATAAATTTGAGTTTCAGAAAAATAATTAGATAAATGTGCTCTGTACAATATTTTCAGAATACTTTAATAATTTTTTATTTATTATTTTATTTGTACGGGTATGTTCTCTGCATGTGTATAAAAGCACACGTGTCATGCGCTGCCCATGGAGGTCAGAAGACGGCATCAGATCCTCTGGAACTGGAGTTACTGATGGTTGTTAGATACCATGTGGGACCTGGGAATCAAACCCAAGACCTCAGCTGAGCAGCCAGTGTTCTTAATTGCCTAGCCATCTCTCCAGCCCTGAAAACACTTTAAAAAATATATTTATTTTGGTTTTATTTGTGGAGTGTGTGTTTGTGTGTGTGTGTGTGTGTGTGTGTGTGTGTGTGTACATGGGTGCAGATGCCTGAGATGGCCAGAAAGGACATCTGGCCTGGAGCTGGAGTTATAGGTGATGTGAGCCACCTGATGTGGGTGATAGGAACCAAACTCTGTCGTCTGGAAAAGCAATAAGCACTCCTAACTGCTGAGTCACCTCTGCAGCTCCCAGAATACTTATACTAAAAAATTCACTGTTTATCTGGAATTCAAATTTAACTGGTGGTCTTGAATCTCATCTGGCAATTCTAGGCACATGGACTGACTTAGTTCCCCTTCTACTTGGAGAATTTAGAAAGTAAAGGACCCGGAGCAAGCCAGTGAACAGCATTCCTCCATGGCCTGTGCTTCAGCTCCTGCCTCCAGGTTCCTGCCCTGAGTTCCTGTCTTGGGCTCCCTAAGTGATGAACTGTGACCCAGGAGATAGCATGTAACTTCTAATGCCAGCGATAGTGAAAGTAGTTACCGTGGTCAAGAAGAATATGTCTTATCTTATGAGCCAGTGAATCAACAAGAAGTTAATTATACCCGACCAGTCATCATATTGGGACCCATGAAGGACAGAATAAATGATGACTTGATCTCAGAATTTCCTGACAAATTTGGATCTTGTGTCCCTCACACAACTAGACCAAAACGAGATTATGAACTAGATGGAAGAGATTATCATTTTGTGACTTCAAGAGAGCAGATGGAAAAAGATATCCAGGAGCATAAATTCATTGAGGCCGGCCAGTACAACAACCATCTATACGGAACAAGCGTCCAGTCTGTGCAGGAAGTAGCAGAGAAGGGCAAACATTGTATCCTTGATGTGTCCGGAAATGCTATAAAGAGATTACAGATTGCACAACTTTATCCAATATCTATTTTTATTAAACCTAAATCCATGGAAAATATCATGGAAATGAATAAGCGTCTAACAGAAGAACAAGCCAGAAAAACATTTGAGAGAGCCATGAAATTGGAACAAGAATTTACTGAACATTTCAAAGCCATTGTACAAGGAGATACGCTGGAGGACACTTACAACCAAGTGAAGCAGATCATAGAAGAACAGGCTGGTCCTTACATCTGGGTCCCCGCAAAAGAAAAATTATGAAGACTGGTGTTTCTCCACTTCTCTTCCTACACCATTGCTTTGCCCTTCCTCCTGAGTCTGCCCACAGTTCTTCTCTCTGTTGACTCAAATCCCCTCATCATGGTCAGCAGTCATGCTTGTTTTTGACAGACAGTGTCTCCTTCACAGTGCATCATCTGTATTCTATGTTGCTATTGGTTTATGGCCACTTTTCAGAACTGGCGATGGATGGCCTGACCAGCTATTAAGGCTTTGGGGAGATGCAAAATTGTAAAGTTCCTTAATGTTTAAGGGAAAGTTAACTTTAAGAGAATTTCAGAAAAGCTTTATATACATTCTTTTCAGATTTCAATAAAAATGAAAGGTGGTTTTAATCAGTAATTTATGGACTTTGAGCAACTATTCACATTTAACTTTAATAGCATGTTTTGGCCAATCAGTGTACTAGCTCTCAAGTTCTTTTCTCAGTTGACTTCTGTATTAAAGTAATTGTTTCATTATAGACAAATAAGAAAAATATGGTTTTTTATTTCAAAATTAATGTCTGGGTCAACTCATAATTCCATAAGGGATAATTGTTTTTTGTAAGAGGTCTTTATTGTTTGAGCCCTCCCCCAGTGCTTTGCTAGGAGTAACAGTGTTCAAGTGGTTTCAGTCTACTTGTGCAGCACTATAGTGTCTTTCAAAAGTTGTTCATCCAGTTTCTGAATTAAGGCCATGTTTAGGTGCTAGGGGAGCTCGCCTTCTACACCAAAGGTGAGAAAATTTCAATCATAAGTGCAGACAAAAAAGATGCTGCAGTGGGGATGTAGTAGTCATCAGGCAGCAGAGAAGGAGTCTGGGTCAAACCTAAATGTTCAGATGTATGCTGACGGAGGGGTCAGATTTTAATGACTATTTCACCCACAATAACTGCCTATTTTGTTATAATAAAATATATATAAATATATATAAAACTTTTTTAACTAAACTCTGTAACTATGGGAATTATTTTCTTTACATAGTTGCGCACACACATATATATATATTTAAAATATATTTTTTTCTTTGGCCACCTACTCCTAACTTTTTGTTTGGTTTTTAAATTAAATATTAATTGATGAGATTTATCTTCCTGAATCATGTGAACTGAAAACAAGTGTATGGTGTTCGTGAGGAGAAACTGCCAAGGAAATGGGTTGCAGGTAAAAGTCTGAGCTTTGTTCTCCGCTCTCTACAGATGTTCCAGAAAGTTCCTGGAGTTCTTATCATGAGGTTTAATTTTGGTCCTCTACCTCCTTCTAGTTCTCCTCACATCATTAATAGAAAAACAGACAAATTCCCATTTCTGTGAGTTTCCCTTCAAACACTTCATCTCACATAGCTACTCTGTACTAAAATTGCACAGATCTTTATGGTGAACAATTTTAAGAAATTTTAGTCAAAGGCTAAAATACCTTCAGAAATCAATTTCTCTAGTCCTTTTTATTAGTATCATTTGGCTTCCCATTGCTCTTGGAGTTGTTTATTCAATATGTGTTTTTTGACAGCCTCGTTAAAATTTCTTAAATGAGTACTGGTTTGTAAAGACTATCAGCATTATCCATTCCATTTATGAGAAAGAGGAGAACAGCTAATAAACTTTATTGTAAAATCCGAAAAAAAAAAAAAAAAGTAAAGAACCCTTCTTCTCAGAATTCTTTGAGGCTGGAATTCTGGGCAGGAATTAAGTTCTTCTAATCAGATTAACTTATATGAGTCTGGAAAGGCAGAAGCGAAGATGATGTCACTGCCTTTCAGAAAAAAGTGGAGAAACCCAGAGACATGAGGGGGTCTATGGAGGTAGGAAGGGGACAGTGGCTGCTCTGCTGGGGCACCCGCAACATTTCTGACCTTTGAGGACAGTCCAATTGGGCCGTCTGAGTTCTAACCCTCCAGCCCTTTCAATGATGTCCTGAATCATCTATTTCTGTTAATTAAATCTCTTACTGCTTAAAAAACTAGAGTTGTTTCTGCCTCTTCCCCTGAGACCCACCAGATAAAATTCAGTATACCTTGTTCAGTACTCTGACCCCTTCCTTTTTTTTTCCTTCTCTCAGTACTGGGATTGAACCTAGGGCCTCATGAATGCTAAGTAAGCAACTGTATCCCTGGGTTCCATCTCTAGTCCCCTTGAGCTCAGCCCTGTTGAGTATCTCTCTTACTTACAGACTCTAAATTTCCTGAGCTTCAGTCTCTAGTGTCACTGGGCATGGACCTCTCATTGGCTCCTTCTATTCCCTGGGAGGCAGGACATCTATGTCTTGAATGCTTTCTGTTTGAAAAAGGCTGATGAGACAGACAGAACTTCCTCCTCCACTCCCAAAGGACGAGGATCAGAAAGGGCCTCCCATCCATCATGCAACAGTTATCTTGGACAAGCTGGGCTACCTGCTGTGTCTCAGTTTTTTTCTTTTAAAAAGTTATTTTATGTGTATTTTGCTTTCATGGATGTAAGTGCACCTGTGTCATGCAGTGCCCAAGGAAGAAGAGGGCATTGGATCCCCTGGAACTGAAATTACGGATGATTGTTAGCTACCATGTGGGTGCTGAGAACTGCAAGAACAGCCAGTACTTTCAACCACTGAGCCATCTCCCCAGCCCTCAATTTCTTATTTAGAATGTAAGAGTTAAATTCCATGCTATTAATGTCCCTTCAAACTCTCTTGTCTTACTAACCAATAATTCTTCCAACTCTCTAATAAATGGGAACAAGATTAAACCAGCTACATGTTGTGAACTTAGAGGTCCTGGGCAGGTGAACAAATGTTTAGAAGATCTGTTCTCCTGAGTGTGAGATGGACATGGAAATGAGGTGTTTTCTCAATGTAAAGTATGTGAAGGACACAAGAACTGGAAAATGAAAGGAGACTTGGAAGGATGGGCTTCTAAATACAGAAAATCCGAACAACACAATCGCCTTCTCAAAGCTCGGAACCTCACCCTGTCCCTGAGCTCCTGCTTCTTAATGATCTCACTTCACACCGTCCCCAGCACACCTCGTACTCCATCAACATCATCCCCACTTCTGGACCTTTACAACCAGCAGTTACTGCCCCCTACGAGGCTCTTCCCTCTTCCCTCTTCCCTCTGCCTGGTGCCTCCTATTAGCAGCTCAGCTCAAATGTCACTTCCTCAGCGAGGCTTTCTCTGACACCCTATTAACATACTCCCTGCCTCCTCCAGTTAAGTCCTTGTATGTTATCCACTTTATGTTCCTCAAAGCACTCATCATAATCTGCAATTATCTTGCTAATTCATTTGTTTACTTATTGTTAGTTTCTACCAATAGAATTAAAATTGCCCAAGGACAGGGGACCGTGTCTGACTTGTTTTCTATTGTATCCCCAACTCCTTAGCTAGGCATATAGTGGGTGTTTCAAAAATAATTGTTGAATGATGAAATGTAATGGGTGAATGAATTTACAGCTCTTAAAGGAGCACTGCTGAGAGGCTGGGAGGGGTCAGTCCAAGAAACATGGGAAGAAAGGAACGAATGGTGGATAGTTAAAGGTTGACAAAGAAGGGGCTACAGAGATGAGTCAGCACTTAAGGGCACTAGCTGCTCTAGCAGAGGACCCAGATTCAATTCCCAGCACCCCCATGGCAGCTAACAACCATCTGTAACCCCAGTTCCGGGGGGAATCAAACACCTTCTTCTGACCCCTGTGGGCATTGCACAACACAAGTGCACTTAAACAAATGCAGGCAATACATTCATACACTAAAGTAAAAAATTAATAATATTTTTTAAAGAAGGCTAACAAAGAAGTATTAGTGGCATTTGGGGGGCGTTTTTAGAAGGAAGAGAGCAAATGAACATCTACAATAAAGAACACCCTGTCTCAGAGAAACTGTTATCCCTGCTAGGGGGTGTGGGGAGGGAGGGAGGGAGGAAAGTTATTGAAGGGGGGTAGAAAAGAAAGCAAAATAGAGGTAGAGAGATGGCTCAGCACTTAAGAGCACTTGCTGCTCTTACAGAGGATCTAAACTGGACTGCCAGCACCCATGTTAGATGGCTGGCAGCCACTTATAACTCCTGTTCCAGGGAATCTGACACTTCTTCTAGCCTCCACAGGCACACACACACACACACACACACACACACACACACACACACACAACACACGCTTAAAAATAAATATATATTAAAAAAATAAAGCAAAGGGCTAAGATGTAAATTGGGGTCAAATGGTCCCCTCAGAGGCACAGACCTGGGTTCAATCCCCAGCGCTGCAAGAAAAACAAAAGACAAAAGAAAAGCTCCTCTTGTCTGAAAAGAGAAAGCAAAGTCTCAGAAGAAAAGCTGTTAAGGGTATTTAAGAGAAAAGCAGCCGGGCGTGGTGGCGCACGCCTTTAATCCTAGCACTTGGGAGGCAGAGGCAGGTGGATCTTTGTGAGTTCAAGGCCAGCCTGGTCTACAAAGTGAGTTCCAGGACAGCTGGGGCTACAGGGAGACCCTGTCTCGAAAAGACCAAAAAAAAAAAAAAAAAAAAAAAAAAAAAAAAAAAAAAAAAAAAAAAGAGAAAAAGCACAGGTACAACTCCGAGTAGATCCCACGTTGGCCCCAACTCCCTCTCAACAGCTGCTTGAGCCCAGCCAACTCCCTCATTGAGCCATTCTAGAGCCAAATGAGAGGAGGAACTGTTAAGGTGACATTCCTACAATAAGCCATGCCCCTGAGCCCCAGGACCTTTGGCTTCATCCTGCCGACTCTTTCTCCTCGTCTCCACCTCATCCCAGCCCTGCCAAAGTCAAGCTCCCACCTGGGAGGTTCTACCCGGAGTCCTTGGAACAGTTGCTGCAGAGAATTTCCTAGTGTGCTAAAGAACAGTGTAAGCTGCAGAATCTTTCCTTTAAAAAAAAAAAAATGGATAGAGGGCTGCAGAGATGGCTCAGCAGTTAGGGCTTAAGCAGTTGGATTCCCAGCAACCACATGGCAGCTAACTCTCTGTAACTCTAGCCAGGGGAATTCAACCAATCCCTTCTTCTGACTCCCCAGACATTGCACATGGGCGCACTTACATGCAGGCAATACACTTATACATATAAAATAAAAATAATAAATACAATTTTTAAATTAAAAAAATAAAAATAAGAACAATTAAAGCAACAACCCAGAAGAAGAAAATCTTTGGGAAGGCCGCTGTGAGTGGGAACTGAAAGGAACTGCAGCCTCCATCATCTGGGTCTTTTTTCCTTGTTCAGTCTTTCCACTGCCCTCTCACTCAACCCAACCATTCTTCCATTTACAGGTCACTTCCTCCAGGAGGCCTTTCTGAGATCATTCCCTGTCACCCTCCATTCTGTCAACAGAACCTGCAATCTACCCCACTCCCCGAAGCACACTGCAGGATGGAGACACCTTATCTGTCTTATCACACTCCCTAATTTAGTAATGATAGATTTGGGGTGCTGATGGATATACTTCGTCTGCCTTATCATGCTTCCTAAGGGTAGGGGCCATGACTGTTGTATGATCAATCTCCCAAACACCTCTCCATGCCTGCCTCTCTTCCGTGAAGGCTTAAACACTTAAAGGCTGTTTACAAAGATAGGCAGTTACTGATATTGAAGAAAGACAGAATAGAGTATAAACAAAAGAACAGAAAAATAGGAGGAAGAAAAGGAACACAGGGGTGAGATAATGCCTGTCCACCTCTGGCATGCAGGGGCACTGCTCTATAACACAGTGCCATGAGTAGGCACCCTGGAACCGGTGGGGGCAATTATGCAGGAGGCACCCCTGTTAAGGACCAGTGCATGCTCACAGAGGCGGGATTCTGTCTCGGTCAACTGGAGCAAGCAGAGCCAGGCCATCACGCACAGAGAATCACCTCCACCCTTCTGTTTATGGTGATAGAATGAACTCTAGGGAGGATCAGAGGGTTCTTTAATAAGGTAAACTTGTCAGGAAGTCTGGAGTGGGGAGGGAGCATGACTGTCTTGAGATGTGGAATATTTCCTGGCAGGGTACAGGTCTGAATGCCTTTTCCTTACCTGTGTCCTGGAGCCACCAGGTGTGAACGTGTGCAACCTGGCTGCAGAAGCTAAGGGGAAAGCCTCACCACCTGGTTATACAGTCTTGAGCTTCTGTGGTCAGACGGAGGCTGTGTCTCATATTATGTCGTCAGTGCTGGCACCTACTGATGAGGAAGGACTGCCGATTAAAAGGGATAAGAGCATCTTTGTCTGGCACTTAGCAGGTGTAAGCAGAGTCACTCAGAGGATCTTCTCACTTTACCCACTCACTATGAGTAACTCAACAACTGGGTAGAGACTAAGAGACACTGCTGGGCACTGTGCCAGGTGTTTGTCAGGGAGCTGTGAACACGCAGTTTACATTCCTAATCCTGTAGTGTGTATCAGCTATTGGACAAAAATGATAAGTAGACACGCACAGACACACACAGAGACATGCACACAGATACACAAGTTCTGAAGGGCACGGTGGAGGGTAATAGAGGACAAGCTATGCTCTCAGTGATGAGATGATAGTAGAGCTCCAGGGACAGTAAGGCTAAGGCTTCCCACAAGTACAAGGCAGAGAGGAACATGTCCATTTTAAATGCACCATCTAGCCCAGCAAGATGGCTCAGTGGGTAAAGCCTGACCACCTGCATCTGATCCCCAGGACCCACATGGTGGAAAGAGAGAGCTGATTCCCGCATGTTCTCCTCTGATCTCCACACACGTGCCATGGTATGCACCTCCCACACACTAACACAACATGAAAATAAGTGTAATAAAAAAAAACTTTGAGCCGGGCGTGGTGGCGCATGCCTTTAATCCTAGCACTTGGGAGGCAGAGGCAGGCGGATCTTTGTGAATTCAAGGCCAGCCTGGTCTACAGAGTGAGTTCCAGGACAGCTGGGGCTACAGGGAGACCCTGTCTCGACAAACGAAAAGACCAAAAAAAAAAAAAAAAAAAAAAAACTTTAAAAGAAACAGTGGGGGACTGGAAATATAGCTCAGTAGTTTCAGAGCACTTGCTGTTCTTACAATAGGATCCAGGGTTGGTTCCCAGCACCTACATAGTGGCTTACATAGGATCCAACACTCTCTTCTGGCCTCTGATGGTACCTGTGCCCATGTGGTGCCCATACATACATCTAAACAAATCACTCATGCATATAAAGCTTTAAAAAGTATTAAAAAAAAAAAAACCCAGTGTGGTGGCTCATGCCTTTAATCCTAGCACCCAGGAGGCAGAGACAAGTGGATCTCTGTGAGACAGAGGTCAGCCTGGTCTACATAGTGAGTTCCAGACCAACTGAGGCTACAGAGATCCTATCTCAAAAAACAAAAAGAAAAATAGACTTAGGGCTGGAGAGATGGCTCAGCAGTTAAGAGCACTGGCTGCTCTTGCAGAGGACCTGGCTTTGGTTCCCAGCACCCACATGGCAGCTCACAACCCACAGCTGGCTATCATTCTGGTTCCAAGGGGTCCAATGCACTCTATGGCCTCCTTGAGCACTGAATGGACATGTCACTAACATCCATGTAAAAACACATAAAAATTAGTTAATTAAAAAAACTTAAAAAATAAAGACATAAACATGAATAGATCATTGAAGACCAAGATGAAGAAAATAAACCAAAGAGATAATGAATGCCTTGAAGGAGAATGGCATGAAATATTAGGTAAGAAGTCCTACATGGGGCTAGGAATGTAGCCCAGTGGTAGACTACTGGCCTAGCATGCACAAGTCCACGGCATCATGCCAACCATCCCCAACACTGTATAAAAAAGTCCTCTCTGACGGTGTTTGAGACCTGAATGAGATAATGGAGAAAGCTACGTGAAGCTTCCTCCAAAAGGAAGGAACAGTAAGTAAGTCAGAAAGAGACAGCACAGCTGGAGCAGCCTTGGCATGTTCAAGGAACAGAAAACAGAAGGTGCTGCAGCCAAAGCAGAAGGAACGAAACAGGAGGGGCCAGTCTACCGCAGACCCATGACGAAAGACGTCATGCAAAAGCTTTGAAAGCTGCTGATGCCTGTCCCGTGCTCCACTGGTTGGAGGTGTCTCCTGGGCACCAGCAGTAAGTTTCCCAGATGGTTTCAATGTCCAAACAAGGCTGTGAACTACAAACAAGAGAAGACCTCCAGGGCCACGGCAGGGCACTTGGATGGGTTCCCGAGTAGATTTGGAGGTATTTTCCTAGTACTCCAAGCCCAGATCCAGAAAGAACTCATTGTTAAGAGACTTGGAAAAAAAAAAAAAAGCTGGGCATGGTGGTGCACGCCTTTAATCCTAGCACTTGGGAGCCAGAGGCAGGTGGATCTCTGTGAGTTCAAGGCCCACCTGGTTTACAGAGTGAGCTCCAGGCCAGCTGGTACTAAAGGAGACCCTGTCTCAAAAAAGACAAAAAAAAAAAAAAAAAAAAAAGAGACTTTGAAGGTAGTTACAGAGCTAATAAAATGAAATAATGCAGCCACCCATGGTGGCTTTGATCCAGAACTCAGGAGGCAGAAGCAAATGGATTCTCTGTGAGTTCAAGGCCGGCCTGATTACATAGCAAGTTCCGGGACAGCCAGGGCTACACAGGTGAGGTGTTGCAGCTTCCTGAGGCAGTCTGCTTTTTTTTTTTTTTTAATTTTTTTTTTTTTTATTTCTGTATGTGTATGAATGTACTGTCTGCATCATGGTTGTGCACCCGTGTGTGCAATTGCCGCGGAGGTCAGAAATGGCGTCGGATTCCCCTGGAACTGGAGTTCTCCTGGAATTGGAGTTTCAGACGGTTCTCGGCCGCCATGTGGGTGCTGGGGATCGAACCCGGGTCCTCTGTAAGAGCGGTCGGCGCTCTTAACCGCTAGGCCATCTCTCCAGCCCCGGCAGTCTGCTTTTATATCAGTTTTAAATCACTGCTCCCTTCCTCAATTGTCAGAGCCAGCAGTGTCAAGCCAAGACTGCTCATGCTGCTAGCTCCCTGGCTCACTTCTCTGATCCTGCCTTCCAAGAACCCTTGGGACTATACTGAATGCACCTAGGTCATCTGGAATCATTTTCCATTTAAACAAGTTCCATTCCAAACTAATTCTCCATCTCCAAGTATGGCTACATATTCAGTTCCTAGGGATTAGGATGAAGCATTCTGTGTGGCAAGATAACAGTCTACCCAACATACTGTAGAAATGCTTCTACCTGGTTGGAGAAATGGTTTGGTAATTAAGAGCACTTCCTGATCTTCGAGAGGATCTGGATCTGGTTCCCAGCAACCATGTAGGGTGGCCCACAACTCCCTGTAACTGTAGCTCCAAGAGATTCATTATCCTCTATGACCTCTGCAGGTACCCACACAGGTCTCTCTCTCTCTTTCTCTCTCTCTCTCTCTCTCTCTCTCTCTCTCTCTCTCTCTCTCACACACACACACACACACACACACACACATAAAATAAATAAATAAATGTGCCTCTTTTACAAAATAGGTTTAAATAATATTGGCTCTTTTTTAAAAATTGTGGGTGGTGATTGTTTTTTGAGACAGATTTTTACTCTATTGCTCAGGCTGGCCTGGGACTCACTATGTAGCCCAGAAAAGCCTGGAACTCCTGTCAATCCTCCTGCCTCATTCTTCCAAGTGCTAGGATTACAGAGATGAATCATCACATCTGGCCTCATAGTGACACTTTTTTTACTTGAATTTTATCTGTGCATTTTGTCATGGAGCTGGGAATCTTCTTCCTTCTATGGTGAACATGCATGTATTTGTACAGATTTGTTTATCACGGTCTAGTTGAGCAGTTCTCTAATAAGTATGAGGGAGGAGGAGGAAGGGTGCCTGGAGGGGGTGCCTAACAAAGTGCTCTGCTTCTTTTTTGTTATTATTGTTACTAATGATGGGGTGCTCTCTGCATGTTTTGGTTGAGTACATCCATCTGTCCCTGAATAATCTGGGTGTCCACACTCATGACAGTGTTATGAGACTACTGAGATACACTGGCGATGTTTGTACTGTATGAGTGTGCATAGTGGTCTTTGGGTATCAGTGAGCATGCACACACATACAACAGCGTGTGTGGTCACAGGAGAGACGCAGAGAGGCTAAGCTATTCACAACCCTCCAAATGTTTCCAGGCAGAGAGTCCTGGAAGGGAGAAACAGAGGCGCTAGGGAGAGGAGGTAGGAAGGAGGAAAAGAGGAGAGGAAGGAAGGAAGGGGGGAGGAGGAGGAGGAAGAAGAAGAGGAAGAAGAAGAAGAGGAGGAGGAAGAGGAGGAGGAAGAGGAATGGGAGGAAGATGAAGAGGAGGAAGAGGAGGAGGAATAGGGGGAAGATGAAGAGAAGGAAGAGGAGGAGGAAGAAGAGGAGGAGGAAGAGGAAGAAGAGGAAGAGGAGGAGCAAGAGGAGGAAGATAAAGAGGAGGAAGAGGAGGAGGAGCAAGAGGAGGAATACGAAGAGGAAGAAGATGAAGAGGAGGAAGAGGATGAAGAAGAGGAGGAGGAGGAGCAAGAGGAGGAAGATGAAGAGGAGGAAGAAAGAGGAAGAGGAAGAAGAGGAGGAGGAGAAGGAGGAGGAGGAGAGAAAGGGATGGAAATGACAGAAGAGGAAACAAGGAAGTTCCGGGGATCTGAAATTTAAACTAAAAAAAAAAAAAAGTTGGTGGCACTTGCCTTTAATCCTATCACTCTGGGACAGAGGCAGGGGGATATCTGAGAGTTCCAGACCAGTAAAAGCTATATAGTGAGGCCCTGTGTCAAAACAAACAAACAAACAAACAAACAAACAAACAAACAAACAAACAGGCAGGGTTGAGTCACGCAGGAGCACAGTCAGATCAGGATATCGTCCACTGCCGGTGCTTCCTTAGGTGTCTGATGTACGCAGATCCAGGTCTTTGGGCCTCAGAGAAATGAAACAGTTGAATTAGACAATCTTCAGGTACATTCCCAAGAAAGAGGGAATAAGAAAAATGAAAATAACACAAAGGAAAAAGAGAATAGAGAGAGAAGAAACAAGAGAGCTGAGAGAGTCTTACTCTGAGAGGCAGGAGGAGTGCGGGTGCCTGCTCCCAGGCCTGACCCTAAAGCCTGGTGTCCAGGTAAGACAGGAAGGTGGAAGGCAGAGAGGCGCCAGGAGTGACAGCCACACGCCAACACTCAAAGATCTGCCAAAGCCACACAGTCCAGGACCCAGGCTTCCGGGGCCGCCAGCCCCCAGATGTAGGTGTGTCAGCCACCTGGGATGACTCACGCCCTGGCGATGTGGGCACCCATGCCAAGAGCGAGTCCGGGCACCCTGCCCACTGGCAGGCACAGCACAGGGGAAGGGAGATTTCTAGCTCTTCAGGGGCTCAGGGAGTACCCCCAACCCCCACCCAACATTGCCATCTTGCCTGCAGAGCGCCCCCTGGCGCCCACCTCCAAGGCCCGAGAACCCAAGAACCCAGGTGTCCTCGTCTCCCCATCCTCCTCCCCCAAACCCTACCGGAGAAGCAGGAGAACCAGATGAGGCATTACGCAAAGCCTGCTGTTTACCTCCTGCACTGGCCTCCTCCCTCTCTATAAAACCTGACGCGGTGGGCAGACGCGCTGAGACGCATCTGGGAAAGCAAGGCGACCGTACAGGAGTGGACAGGAGGCTTGAAGTGGATGCGGGAGGAGCAGCCAGGGGCGTCGAGTCAGCTCTCGGCGGGGGCGGCCGGACACCTGCGCGCACCAAGGCGGCAGCGACGGTCGCGGACCCGGGCGCGCCCGGACCCCGGCTTCCCATGGAGGCTCCCGAACTGGGCCCGGGGTTGGTGGAGCGTCTGGAGCAGCTGGCGACGTGTCCGCTGTGCGGGGGCCCCTTCGAGGACCCAGTGTTGCTGGCGTGCGAGCACAGCTTCTGCCGCGCGTGCCTGGCGAGCTGCTGGGGGGCCCCGGCGGCGCCGGGCGCGGAGGCGGCGACCCCCTCCTGCCCCTGCTGCGGCCGGCCATGTCCCCGCCGCAGCCTGAGGTCCAACGTGCGGCTGGCAGTGGAGGTACGCATCAGCCGCGGACTGCGAGAGAAGCTGGCGGAGCCCGGGACCCGCGTGGGGAGACGCCGCGGGGGCCGCATCCCGACCATGGGCTGCCTGGACCCGCAGGGAGAGGTGAGCTAGCCGCCTTCAAGGGTCCTGACTAAGGGCGAGGGGACGTTCCTGGGTTCCCGGGAAAAGCGGGAGCTGTGCTTTGCGCACCAAAGCCTTGATGGACGTGTAAGAGATAGGGTGGCACCCAGAGGAGGAGGCAGGAGGATTGATGCAATTTCAAGTCCAGAGGGCCGCACACAGCTAATTTTAGGCCAGCAATGGCTGTTTGGGAAAGAGACGGAGAAGGGGGAGGGGAAGGGGGGAGAGAACAAACGCATCAAGTCATCAGGTGAGGAGTTTGAGGAAGGAAGGAAAGGAAGAAAGGGAATGAGGGAAGGAGAGAAAGAAGAAGGGAGGGAGGGAGGGAGGGAGAGAGGGAAGAGGGAAGGTAGACGAGAGAGTTAACATTTGGTCCAGGGAGAATGCCCCAGGCCGGGTGGTAAGACAGATCACATAGGCCCCTGCAGATCTCAGGAGACTGGGGTTACAGCAAAGAGCGCCCTCGCGCCACAAAGCTAGGGACCCTGGCAAGGGCCCAAGGGTGAGCTGGGGACCAGGGAGGGTGAGACAAGACTGAACGAATAGGGGGCGGGAGTCCAGGCTGGGATAGGGCGCAGAAAAAGCTGGAGCTGAGGGTCGGAAAAGTAGGGAGCTAGCAAAAAGAGCAGGGAAGAGGGGGGCGCAGGTCCAACCATCCCATTGTGGTGGGGGTTCCCCAGACTCAAGCCCTAGCTGAGCTGGGTTGTTATTGTCAGTCTCAGCACCTCCCAGGTCCCCAGGCAGGGGTGGGGACAGGTGGAGGCGAGGTCAGGAACTGCAGTTGATGGGCCTCTGGCTTCTGATCACAACTCAGCCTTATCACTTCCCCCTTTGGCCCCTCCTAAGCCCGGACTCTTTGGCTACCAACCTTGCCGGGCCCCCAGACTTTCTCCTTAGCAGCCCAGCCCACCCTGGGTCTGACTTCCACTCTTTGAAGTCCCTAAGGGTAATTGCTTTCTTCTCTCCGCCCGTCCCCACCACACTGGCCTCTCCAGCTGTCCTCTCTGGACCACCAAGAGGGGGGATAGGGGAATCCCAGTGTTTGAAGCGGAGAGAATCCTGCGCCCTCTTCTGGCGTCTCTGTGAGATCTGCAGGGCCTCTTGGGATACTGAGTCCAGCCCCCCCCCTCCCCCCCAGGGTAGACAGACACAAAGCAAGGAGCCCAATAAACGCCACTGGGCTTTTAAGACAAGAGGGGAAGCAGCTTTACTGTTGAGCTTTTATATACCAACTCTTAGCTCAAGGGTTCTGGGTGTGTGTGCGGTTTTTGTGGTGAGGACTGGGTGGGCATTTGTGGGGAACATACTCAAGAAGGTGGATAAGGATGGGGCTCCGACTGCAGGAGACAGAGTGGGCCCGGGGGCAGCAGAGGGAGGTAAGGAGCAGGTGTGCTGAGGTGGAGGAATGGAGAACCCTAGGAATGGAGAAGGCAGGGAGCCATGGGGCTGGAGTTAGGAGCAGGAGAAACAGGATGTTAGGAGCGAGCAAAAGGGAAGGGAATTTGGAAGAGGGAGAACAGAGAACAGGAAGCATGAGGAAAGAGGGGGACCTCTGTCCGGGGTCCCGCTCAGAGCTTAGAGGAGGAGGGGCTGTCCCACAGCAAGAACCTGGCCCTCACGTCTCTGTTACTTCTGCCCACCCTAGGACATAAGGAAGACGTGGAGACGGTGAGTTCCGCACTCTTTCTTTTCCACTACTTCAGTGGTCACCCTTCAAGGCCCTGCTAGGCCCACATCTGTGTCCCCACTTCCTAGTGGGTTTTCTGGGGTGTTATCTGACCTGTTCCTGCCAGGAGTGAGCGGGCTGGGAGTCAGGGCATCAGACCAGCATTAGAAAATAGAGGGGTACTAAATGGAGGGTGCTTCCTGACCCCGCCCCTCACCTGTCCAGATTCGAGGTCCCAACACCCAAGGCATCTAACACAGAGGAAGATCTCCCTGAAGATTACCCCGTGGTCAAAAATATGCTTCACAGACTGACAGGTGAGGAGGGGAGGGAGGAAAGACTGACAGCCTGTGCTCTGCCTTGCTCCCTTTCAACTCTCAGAAATGGTTAAATTAGGCTGGGTGTGGTGGTGCACACCTTTAATCCCAGCACTCAGGAGGCAGAGCACTGTGAGATTGAGGGCAGCCTGGAATTGTCTACGTAGCAAGTTCCAGGCCAGCTGGGGCTACGTAGGGAGGCATGTCCAATAATAATAGTAATAATAATGTCAAGTCCTTCTGATATCTGTATCAGTTCCCACAGGCTAGGTGGTTTAAGGAACAGTCTAAATCTCAGGAAGACTAGAGCTAGAAGCCTGAAATGGAGGTCGTCTGAGTGCTGCATAGGGAATCTCTTCCACACTTCTTCTGGTGGCCTCTGCCCTGCCGTGGCCCACAGATGGTCTCCTTGGACTTCCTTCTGTGCACCTGTCTCTGTGTCATAGTGCCCCTTCCATTTAAGGTGGCAGCCATACTGTTAGGGTCCTCCCTAATGATCTCATTTTTTAACTTGGTTGCCCTTTTCCAAATAAGGCCAACTCAGAGAAATTAGGGGACAAATTCACATGCTTTTTAAAAAAGTCTCCCTATGTATCACTGGCCTTGAACGACAGATCCTTTGTCTCCCAAGGGCTGGGATTACAGGTATGTAAGACTACATCTGACCAGTAGCACAGTGTAACTCAGAATATCCTTAATTCCTCATATTCCCACCCACTTCTCCTCCTCTGTTGCACATTAAAAAACATAAGAACTCCTGCCTGTCCGGCTCCCTGCTTACATCCCTCACGTTGCTCATCTTTGGAAAGGTGTGGAAGCTCCAGCATCTCTGGCAACTTGCTTGCTTGCCTACTCCCAAAGCGGCTCTCCACCCTCCGTAAAATGCCTCGGGGAGATGCTCCACCCCTAAATCACCCAACATCCCACTTAATCCACATTGCTTCCAGCTCCCTAATCCAGAAGTCTTCCCTCAAACACTCCATACCCACAGCAGTCAATGGCGCTTTCCGTTCCCTTCCGCTATCTCTAAAGCCTTTCCTCTGGCCACACCCCAGATAGAATGGGCCAGCCCACCCCTCGGCGCACAGGGTGAGTGGCTGGTTTTACCAGATACTTTGGATTCCTCCCTTTGAGCCTCCCTCTGTCACTTGGGTTCCGGTATCAGGTATCAGTCTTTCTCGGTCTTGCAGACTGGGCTCCCACGCCCCACCCAGATGCTGCGGATTCAAGGATTGCCCTCATTCTCTCCTTAGAAGACCAGCCAGAACCGCCACAAACCAGATTGCATGTTCTTTGATCTCTGCGCTGCCTTAGGTCCTGGACCAGCATGGTCCTTAGCCAAGTCCAAGTCCACTACAGGGTGCATCAGTGCCCAGGGTGGACTGCCCTGTGCTTTCGTTGGGGTCTCAGGGCCCGGGTCTCCTGTGCACCCCGAGCCCCGCTCCCGAGACAGAATCCTCACATGCACTCTTCTCTTCCTTCCCAGCGGACCTGACCCTGGATCCCCGCACCGCCCACCGCCGCCTGCTCATCTCCTCCGACCGGCGCGCGGTCAGTCTGGCCCCGCCCGGATCGCCCGCGCCCCTGGACGGCCCCGCGCGCTTCGACCAGCTGCCAGCCGTGCTGGGCGCACAGGGTTTCGCGGCTGGCCGCCACTGCTGGGAGGTGGAGACCGCGGAGTCGGCGACCCGCGGGGACTCGCCTGCCGAGGACGCAGACGAGAGCTGCTATGCAGTGGGCGCGGCCGGGGAGTCGGTGGCGCGCAAGGGCCGCGTCCACCTGTGCCCCGCCGAGGCTGTGTGGGCCGTGGAGGGCCGCGGAGGCCGCCTGTGGGCTCTCACGGGCCCCGAACCCACGCTGCTGGGCGCCGGGCCCCCGCCACGGCGCATCCGCGTGGACCTGGACTGGGAGCGGGGCCGCGTGGCCTTCTACGACGGCCGCTCGCTAGACCTGCTCTTCGCCTTCCAGGCGTCGGGGCCCCTAGGGCAGCGCGTCTTCCCGCTGCTCTGCACCTGCGACCCGCGCTCTCCGCTGCGCATCGTGCCAGGGGAGGGCTGAGTCCGGAGCCAGCGCCCACCCAGCCTGGCTAGACTGGGCCTCTAGGGTGCGGGAATCCAGTTTCAGTACCCCTACAGCAGGACTATCAATAAGCAGCCTTACCCTTTTTCTCCCAAAGGAAGATCTCAACCGGCAAGTTAAGGTTGCACGCCCATGGCCTGAGCCAGACCAGTCGTCTCCGGGGTCCCAGTGCTTTAACTAAACACCTCCCAATAGAGTTCTCTTTCTGTACCATTCCAGGCCGAGGGAAAAGCAGCTGCGTGCACCCTTACTATTGGCCGTCTGTTTACTGCAGTGACCAGCCCATCCCAAAGGGCTGATCCATAGCTGGCGGGTGGGCACCTCCTGCTCCTGTCCACCCAGTATTCCCCTCCAGAGAAGCAGGAGTGTACTGCTAAAACTAGAGGCTTGACCGGCCGGGAATGGTGGCACATGCCTTTAATCCTAGCACTTGGGAGGCGGAGGCAGGCGGATCTTTGTCAGTTCAAGGCCAGCCTGGTCTACAGAGTGAGTTCCAGGATAGCTGGGACTACAGAGAGACCCTGTCTCGAAAAAAAACAAAAACAAAAAACAAGAGGCTTGACCGATGGCCAAAGGCCTCAGACCCAAAGTCCAATACTTTTTTGGGGAGGTGAGCCCCAAGCCATTTCTACCCCCCACCTTCCTTTCGGGGCAGTTTTCTGTGCTCAAAGCCCCTTTCCATTAAACACCCCCTTAAAACTCCTCGCACATGAAAGAAACAATGGTGCTACCTCCCCTCTCCTCAACCTGGGTGCAACCAAGGCACCAAACTTCCCCCCTGTACATAGTCTCCCATGTGTATAAATGGGCTCGTATTTAACACATGTATGATGTTGGGTTATTTATTTTGTGCATCTGTGGCAATAAATGAGAGCTCAGTGGTGGCATGGGTTTGACTGATCTCCGACTGTGCACAGCAGAGGCCTGGAGAACCACATCCAGATGCTAGGAGGGCTGAGAGCAGGGCGCCTGGGCTGGCAGAGACAAGCCTAGGAAGGGGCAGGAGTGCACCACGGGGCCTCATACCCTCCCCCATCTCTCTGCTCTTGCCCTCTCTTTCCTCTCTCAGAGACCCAGGCCCTTGGGCCAATAATGCTGTTGAAGCTTGAAGGAGGATTCAAGGCTGGGGAGAGGACTGGCTCTATCAAAATCAGTCTCAAGCCAGCTTTGTCAGAAAACTTATATCCCATCCAAGGTCTGGGATTCAGGACGTGACTAATTTTGGTTCCACTTTCCATTAGAGGTGTGAATGACAAGACCTCTAACTCCTTGTGGGGGTCATAAGGAGTAACAGGAGGGGAGAGCTAGGAGCCCGATGTTCTCTTAAGACCCTCTATCCCAGAAGCAAGGACTAAAATTTAAGATGATCTAAATGTGTAACTGGAAGAACTATAAGCCAGGATTCAAATGCAGAGCTGGGGTGCAGGATTGCCTGGAATCTGACTGGGACCCTGGCAGTGAAAGCTGGGACAGTTGGAACCCAGTGCAAGTGCTTGGGACTCAAGTCGAGGGTGCAGGCGGCCAAGGTAACTGGATCCCAGGACAGGCAGTTTGGCAGTGAGAACGACAGGAATAGATTGGGACCAAGATGCCTGGATCCCAGGCAAGAGGGAAAACGGGGGGCAGAATGAGGGCTGGGGAAACCCAGAAGCATGGGCTCTGGAACAGCAGCAAGTCAGAATTCCAGGGTCTCTGTCCACTCTCCTCTTCCTCTTCTCTACCAGGCAGAAGAGGGAAGGAGGGGGCTGGAGAAGGGATCAGACCATGGGCTGAGCCCCCGTGTAGCCAGTTGGATACATGTGGGGCCAGGCAGACACAGGAATGGCGAAGGAGAGGGGTTTAGTGCTGCATTGGTCCTGGAGGGGGCTGGGAGGGGTCAGGAGGCTGGGGAGGAGTGGTTGGGGTTGGTCCTGGGGTTGAATGACGACGTCCTTTTCGATGGCCCCGTACACAGTGTGTATGGCCACAGCCTTCCTCTTCCTCCTCCTCACTCTCGGTGGAGCTCTCACCAAAGGCCCGAGGTTTCTCATAAATACAGCAGCCTGAGTATGGAGGACAGGGGCCAATCAAAAACACAGGAATAAGATGCTGTTCAGTCAGTTCCATTTCCACCAGATCTCCGTGAAAACTTTCATTCTCTTCCCCATGGTCTTCCCCAGCCTTACACCCAGGGTTCAGGCAGCTGCTCTCCTAGTGCCTTTAGAGTCAAGGGTGGGAATTCCCTCCCCCAGCTTTTGCTTGCTCTCAGACCCTGGCACCTAGGTTCTAGCCCCCACCCTTACCACTTTTCCCAGAGAACCAAGAAAGTGAGAAATGGTAAGATATGCTAGTCCAGCTCGAGGGGAGCCAGCAGGGCAGCTGGGCCAAAGCACTCACATTTTGATGAACGGCGCCCCATGTGTTCATTGTCCACAGTGTCACTTGTCCATTCCACTTTTTTCTCTGGCTTCCGCTTCCGAAGTTTAATGGTTAGGCTCCTATTCTCCTGCGAGGGGAAGAGTTATGGGTTCAGCTCTAATCTCCTCTTGACCCTTCCTATTTCCTCCCAAGGAACCTCCTCTCTTCTCTTCCCCAACTCAGCCAGCACCACAGACAGCACCTGAGAAGCTGGGGCAGGGAGAGGACACAGTAGAACAGGTACTTAACCTCGGAGTCAGTAGTGAGGAGTACCATTTCTTGTTCCTGGTAACCACAAGAATGCAAAAATGACAATTCCTAACCCAGGGAAGGTGTCAGCAAGCCTTCAAAGGGAAACATAATCCTCGCTGTCTCCATCTTCTTTCCACATCATCCTTGGTGGCCTTAACACATGAAAATTATTTTCTCACTCCCAGTGACTGTCTTTGATCTTCCTCGCTTTCTCCAGACCTCTTTTTTTTCTCTAAAGAGACGTCTTTCAGGGTAGGATGGCTCAAGCCTGTAATCCCAGCACTTGTAAGGGTGAAGCAGAGGCCAGCCAGAGCAACTTGGTGAAGCTAGCCCTATCAAAAAACAAACAAACAAACAAACAAACAAACAAAAAAACACCCCAAACCAAAAACCAAATTAAAAAAAACATACGGCTGGGGCAACAGGCATTAGCTCTGTTGGTGCTGTGCTTGCCTTCCAAGCATGAGAGCCCATGTCTCATCCTAAGAACCCATGTCAAAAAGTCAGGTGTGGTAGTGCATGTTTGTAATTCCAATATCAGGAAGGTGGAGATGTCTGCTGTACACCCAGCCTAGTGTAAATTGGGAGCTCCAGGAAAAGAGAATCTCAGGACAAAAAAAAAAAGTGCCTGAGAAACAACACCCAGGTTCACTTCTGGCCCATGCACAGGGGTACACACGCGTACACGTACACGAGTACACGTGTACACACGTGTGCGCGCGCGCACACACACACAGACACACACACACTGAGCACGGAACAAACAAGATACCTTCTCCTTCAAGGAAAGCCTTCTTTCTCATCTTCAAGCCAGTGCTCCCTCCCATCCTAACATCCTGGCACCTCTGCTAAAAATTATCACAGAACTTCTAGACTCCCTCAATCCAGACATTATTAATCCAATGCATCCTTCTGCCTTTGAATGGAATTTACCGCGTGTTTGCAAAGAATATACGTGTTTGCCCATTTCCTCCTCTCTCCTCTGACCTCTCTACCTTCACCTTAGTTTCCTACTTCCTGCACTCTGGCACTCTTCCCCTCCCATGGTACGCTGTCGAATTCCTTTACATTGGGCCCCACCATACTTTCCTGCAGGGACCTTCATTCCCTCCCAGCATCCTCCGCCCCTTGACTCAGTTTCCTTTTATTACGTGCTCTGACCACCGCCGTAAGCAGGAGCACTGCACCCTGACTGAGCTTCGGATCTCTAGCTCCTAGCCCAGTACCTGTACGGTCTGCCACCCAGCACCTCGGTCCTGAGCATCCCCACCCAGTCACCCACCCTCTCAGGTCCCCGGCCCCGGCTTTCCAAAGCCCAGCCTCCCTGCCAGCCCCTCCCAGCCCTGTACAGCACCGCCCGCCCCCCCCTCCTGCTCACGGGCTCGGTTGTCACGGTAACCGTGGTCTCGGTGACGGTCTCGCTCAGCCCGGACCCGGCCTCGGCCATGACGGATGCAGCCTTTGCCTTCTCGGTACCCCGGCGGTCGGAGAGCACGGGTCTCCGGCGCAGAGCAGCGGCCAGGAACCCCGGCCCTCGTCCTGGCCCCCTCCTCCAGGGCCTCCGTTTCCCCACCCCTGGGGACAACCTGTTCAACCCCACTTCCGGCCTTTCACTTCCGGGTGTGACGCAGCGGCAGTACCGCGTTTCCCTTCCACCATTTGCGCCAAACCGTAGGCGTCGCCAGTAGGTTCCGCCGTAACGCGAAACTGCGCAGGCGCAGCAAGCTCGGCGGAAGTGACGTCAGGAGACAGGTTTCCCCCCCCCCCCCAAGGCCTAGAGCATGCTCAAAGGAGGTAGGACTGTGCTGATTACATACTGGGGAGGGGTGTTGGTATATCCGCTCCTTCCTTAATCCTGGGAGGAAAATAGGTATCATGGGGACACCAAGGCCAGTTCCTGTTTCCAGAGTAGGTGGAAACGCACCGAATCAAAAATCCAGGGCCTGGAGAGATAGTTCAGGGTTCAGACCCCTGGCTGCTCCTGCAGAGGATCTGGGTTGGATTCCAGCACCACATGGTGGCTAACGACTGTCCCTATCTGCAGTTCCAAAGGATCCAGCGTCCTCTTCTGACCCCCGGGAACACTGCATGACATGTATGCACGTACACGGAAGCAGGCAATACACTCAATGCACATGAAAAGCAGTCTGCAGTCTGGGTAGGTATTGGAGCCCAGTACTCGGTACATGCTACTCCGGTTTTCCGAGTGGGCCTTAAGGCAGGAGACACTCAGACCTTTTAACTCCCGTGGGAGGGCAGGCATGTGTGAACTGACGGATACTGGGGCATTAGCATGGAAGTCTGATCTGAACCGAGTTCAGGTCCATTCGCCCAATATACTCTCTGGGGTGGAAAAGAACAAATGACAGCCCAGGTCATTGTGGAATCACACTACTGCAGAGTCGCGGTGCACATGGGGCTAAGGAGGCAGAGAATTCATGGCCAGCCTTACATAGTGGACAGCAGTGAACTCCAGACCAGCCTGGCTTCGCTAGAGGCCCTGTCTCAAGACACCCTCTTCTGACCTCCGCGGCACTGCACAACACGGGCGCACAAACCTACATGCAGACATTACATTCATACACATAATAAATTAATATTAAAAAAAGTCAACCAACTGGGCTGGAGGAAGCGAAGCAACAAATCCAAATGCATCTGGGTACATTTGACGTTAAGTCGTCCACTATCCACTCAAGCTCACTTGTTTCTTTCGGAGGAACAGGAGCCAGCTTTAGACAGGAAATACAGCCGCCTCCATGAGGCACACTCCTGACTCCATTTTGGTTTCTCTTTTACAGACACACCTCTAGGAGGTCATTCAAATTCGCTTTAGAGTAAGATTGTGGTTATTTTGGGTTTTTAGCCATCTTGTTATGTACCTCAGGTGGCCTCACACTTGCAATCCTCTTGCCTTCACCTTACTGCTGGCATAACAGGGTGTGTACCACCAGTCTGGCCAGAATATGACAGATTATAAATAACACATGTCAAGGTTTTGTAGAAAAATATATGTTTAATAAACAACTAGGGAAGCAGCTCTCTGCCCATGACCATCCTGTTCTCTGATAAGAACACTGCACCAGAAGGGCCAGAGGGGGTGTCTAAGAACCGTCTTCACTTTCTGACAGGAGGAAGAAAGGAGTTGTCCAGGAAAAAAAGTCAAGAATCTTCCTTTTCCTGAAACCTACGGAGAAAAAAAGGGCTTGTTATATTGTGAGAATTCCCTGAAGTGTGAGATGAGGTATAACTAGCCAGTGAAGGTCCTTTCCTTATGACGTGCAGGGTGGGCGTCCCCAAACAATCTTCCAACTCTAACCTCAAAATAACTGAAAACACTGAGATTAACAATGTACCGAATACCACCTTGTATCAAAGGTTTGCTGTGGTAGAAAGGCATTAGCCAAGGAGGTTTGAAAAAGATAAACTGGGGTCTGGAGAGATGGCCTAGGGGTTAAGAGCGCCGAATGCTCTTGCAGAGGATCCGGGTTTGATCCCCAGCACCCACATGGCGGCTGAGAGCTGTTTTTGACTCCAGTTCCAGGGGAATCCGACGCCCTCTTCTGACCTCTGAGGCATTGCACGACACGGGTGCACAAACCTACATGCAGACAGTACATTCATACACATACAAGAATAAATTAAAAAAATATTTTAAAAAAGTAAAAAAAAGATAAACTGGCCCTCATAAAAATTAGAAATTTTAGAGCTGGATATGTTGGCACACAGCTGTAATCCCTGTCCTAAGAGGCTGAGGCAGGAGTACTGCAAGGTAGATGTAGGACCACACAGTGAGATCTTGCGTCCAAAACTAATCTTTGAAACTTTTGCTCACAAAAAAAGAATGCAAATAAAACACGTCAGGCTGGGAGAAAAAAAAATTTTTTTTTGTATGAGACAGGGTCTCCCTGTAGTCCCAGCCTGCCTGGAACTAACTATGTAGATAAGGCTGGCCTCCATCTCAGAGATCCCACCTGCTTCTGCCTCTTTTGTGCTTGAATTCAGGGCATGGCTGGAAAAAAATGTATTTTTTTGTATTGTGTAAGAGCACCTGTGCTGTGTAATGCCCAAGGACTCAGAAGGCGGCACTGGATTCCCCAGGAACTGGAGTTACAGTAGTTAGCCACCATGTGGGATGTTGAGAATCCAACCAGGGAACCTCTGCAAGAACAATGGTACTCTTAACCACAAGCCATCTCTCCGGCCCCATAAAAAAATATTCTTCAACATTTCTGACATATTTTTAAGCCATTCAGGAAAAGGCAAAGTAAAGGCAGGTGTGAGGATGGAAAAGACCAGCATGGCCTATAGTAAAACTATTTCAACTCCACAAATGCTGAGAATACAGCACTTGCCCAGGCCTTAAAGAATTCCCATAGTTCAAGTTTTAAAAAACGCAGAGCTTACAGTCAAAAATTACAAAACATAAAGGATCATGAGAGAATCAGGAGAAACAGACCATGTCAGACCCACAGAAACTAGGATTCAGAATTATGAGACACACCAGATAAATGTCCTAAATACATCTAATGTAAACAACAAAAGGAGCAACTTAAAATGACCAGTGAATGGGCTGGAAATTGTTAAGATGATTCATGAGGTTTGAAAAGATAAGTAGAACTCAATTTAAAAAAAAAAAAAATGGGCTTAGGAGATGGTCAGCTGGCAAAGTGCCTGCCCAGCATAAGCGAGGCCTTGAGCATGTGTAAGGCCCTATAGCTAGATCCCCAGCACTCACATGAAAAGCACTGCATGTGGTGGTCCACCTCTGTAACCTCAGCGCTGGAGATGGGGACAGGCAGGTGGGACTGGTGGACCCCTGAAGCTCATTGGCCAGGCAGCCTAGCCTGGGCTCCAAGTGCAGAGAGGACTGTCTCAAAAGATAAGGTAGAGGAAGGCTTGGTGGTATGCACTTTTCATCGGAGCACTTGGGAGGCAGAAGCAGGTGGATATAATCAAGACCAGACGGGAACTAAAGGGGACTATCTCGAAAAACCGAAAACAGAACAAAATGAAGGTAGAGAGACTCCATGATGATACCCAAAGGCAACTTCTGGCCTCCATACCCACATTAGCACATGGATGTATGTACCACATACAAAAACCATGAAGACAGAATTAGTGACCTGGAAGGGAGAACTGGAGAGATTACTCAGAAGGCAACACAGAAAAGAGATGGAAAAATGGAAAACACGGGGGTCTAATAAACAACTAATCTGAGAATGAGATAAAGGCAGATAATTTTTCAAGGTTGCTGAAAGATAAATAAACTGGCTGGCCAAGTAGGTCTGTTGGTAGAGTGCTTGCCCAGGGCTCATAAAGCTGTGCATGAGAACCAGCCCTGGTGCATCAGGGCTACAAGAGACTCTGTCTCAAAAAAGAAAGTCTAAAGTCCTGAACAGACAAATAAAAGAAAGAAGGCTGAGACTCACCAGAGTGGCAGAGCATCTGCCCAACACACTTGAGGCCCCAGGCTAAGATTCCTATCACCTCAGGAAGAACAATCAAGCAAGGAAACAAAAAATACAGTTATGCTGATGTCTGTGGAACTAGAGATCAACTAAGTGTGCTGCAAACCATTCCTCTGAAAATCATGTAGAATCAACTCCTCAGTCATGGTTTCCATTGATTCCAGCATAACTTATCAGTAAGCAAGGCAATAGCTGTTTCCTGTGGGGTTTTGTTTTGTCTTTTTGATACAGGGGCTCCCTGTAGCCCGTTGACCTGGAGCTTGCTATGTAAACAGACCAGGCTGGCCTTGAACTCGTAGAGATCTGTCCGCCTCTGCCTCCTGAGATCTGGGACTAAAGGTGTGTGTCGGGCTCTGTTTCCTGTGTTTTAAATTTTCCTTTAAGATCTCAAAAAGAAAAAAAAAAAGTAGTAGCCCAGGCTGGCCTTAAGGCATTCTCCTTCTCTGAGGCCTGTTACTATAGCAACTCTCCTTAGAAACATCCTAAAGGGTTTCGTTCTCTGGCTAAACAATGTGTGTGTCATTTTAAAAACTAACCAGCCAGATGTGGTGGCATATGCTTGAACCCCAGCACTCAGGAGGGTGAGGCAGGACAAATGCCAAAGAGCTGGAGGCCAACACAGGCTGCATAGTGAGAGTTCAAGGCAGGCTTGGGCCACAGAGTGAGATCCTGTATCAAAAAATCAAAACAAATGTGAAAAAAATGTAAAGCTACAAATCCCTGTATTAGGGATGGGTAAAGGAAACAATTCTTGATGCAAGCCTGCATTGCTTGAAAACACTAACAAAGGGGGCGGGGACACCCACTTGCAGTTGGTGCAGGTATAGAAAACAGTCTGTCCTTCATCCGCTGAGCGCATCTGTCTGGTGTGGTAGGCCATTCCCTCATGACCGCATCGGGGGCACCGCCTGTCAACCTGGGAAGAAACGGCGGGTGAGGGAGGCCCAGCCATAGGTCTGCTCTTCCCACAGAGATCAGGGTGTCGCACCCGTAGGACCAGGTCTAAAGACTCCAGTGTCTTGGAATGAAGTGCAAAGTCAGGTCTGTGCACCACCCCTCTTCTCGTCACCTCTTCCCCATGCACCCAGCACCCCTCTTACGTCACCGCTATCCTATGGAGACTTGTGTACTCACCACTGGCCCCTGGGACACCGGGCCTTCATCCCCGGACAGAGGAAGGGCTGTCCCCAGTCTGCGGATCACCACCGACGTCTTCACTACCTTCCCTTCGAAGTCTGCAAAGCACAAATCTGGTGGGACCCGGCCCAGAGTGCCCCGACCCCCGGAGCCCTGGCCTCCTCCGGGTTAGTCCTATCCACGACCCTGCGGGCTTCCCCCACCCGCCCCGCATCTCGGGCAGCCGCGCTCACCGCGCACCGGGATTGAGAAGGCGCAGCGAGGGCAGATGACGGCGTCCTGAGCCCCAGGCAGCGGCAGCACAGAGCCGCAATCCGGGCAGAAGTCCAAGTCCGACAGGAACGCAGAGCACTGGCTGGACGGCTCCATGACGACGAGGGCTGGGAAGGGAGACAGCGGGAGAAGTCCCTCCGCCGCGGACAGCTCCCGCGGCCCAGGCGGACACCTGAGCAGTCCTCCCACCGGGCGCTCCAGCTGCGGCAACCGCAGGAGCGAATTGTCCGGAAGCCTGAACTTGGGACGCAGGCTGGAGCTAGGAGAGGAGCTGTGCCGCCCACAGGCTAGAGCGCCGATGGCTAAGCACGGGGCAGTGAGTACGCCTGTTGGGCTTGAGCGCCGGGCACCGAGACACTACTCCGCCCGCTAGAGCGCCAGATCCTGTGGTGGGGCAGCGAGTACGCCTAGCCAGCTAGAGCCCGCAATCAGGCCGCGCGGAGCCGCGAGTTCAACCGCTGAGCTAGAGCGCTGGGCATAGAGAGGTGAGGCATCAAGTACTACTGGCGGCTAGAGCGCCCGATCGTGAGGAGCGGCGCAGCGAGTACACCTGGCGAGCTAGATCGCCCAGTCACGGACAGCGAGTGCGCCTGGAGAACTAGAGCGCCCAACCGCGAGACACGGAGGAGCGAGTTCACCTGGTGGGCTAGAGGGCCCAGTCACGAGCAGGCTGCTAAGACTCCCGACCGGCGAGAACGCCCCCTTTCGAGACTCGAGTAGCGAGTATGCCTGAGGGACCATAGCGCCAGATCTCGAGGTGTGGCTAGCGAGTATTCCTGAAGGGCTAGAGCGTCCGATGCGAGAATTCCCACATACCGCCAGCCCGGTAGAGCGTTGGATCTTGGGACTGCGAGTTGGTCTGGCGGGCTAGATCGCTCGATTGCGGGGGCAGCGAGTACTCCTGGTGGGCAAGAGCGGCAGGGCAGGCGAGCCTCCGAATTGGGCCAGTTGGTTAGAGCGTCTGGTCGTGCGGTGCGGGACGACGAGTTCTGGACGGCTAGAGAGGACTTTCTCAGCCCTGCAGTCAGTTGGGTCGTGGCGCCACAATTAATGGCGTACTTGATCGAGGATCCTAGGGTGGCAGGCAGCCGTATCTCTCCGAAAGGGAAATTGCGCCAGCACGTTCCCTCTGGTACTGTGACGTTGAGCAGCAAAAGGGGGACCGTGCTGGGACTACGGCTTGCTGTCCCTTCCACCCGGCCTGGGACATGCCTTTTTGTCTGGCGTCCTACTGAACCGTCCGAGTTCCCAGACCCTGATTCCCTGGGCTAAGAATTCCAGCTCCCGCGTGTTCCGGTTGGCTTTGTCTCTTTCGGCTGCGGAGTGGCTGATGGCCCAGCTAAGAGGCATCCTTGGGTCTTGGCTGGTTGGCGCCGCTGCCCTGGCTTCCCCTGAGCTAACTCCAGTTCCAGGGAGTTCGTTGCCCTCCACGGGCATTGCACTTACATACTTGGAGGCAATGCCTTCATTCACATAAAATTTTAAAAATCGCATTTTTTTTTAATTGTGGGGAAGGGGTTAAAATCCTCTGCAAGATGTGGAAGAACACAAGCCCAGTAATTTCACTTAGGGATGTAATGGTATCATTTTGTTGGTCCAACAAAGCTGAGCCTGTGATAGGACATTTTTATTTTTACTGCCTACGTCTTCTTTCAAAATAGAGAAATTAACGAAGGGTGCCTGAGCCGGGAGATGACACACACAGGCTTGGAGACTTCAAGGAGGACAGGAACATGATTTTAAAAAAATGCAGTGTGCCCAGTGTGGGTTCATGCCTGTATCTCAGCATAGGGAAACTGAGGCAGGGGGATTACAAGTTTGAGGCCATCATGGACTGTGTTAAGTTCCAGGCCAGTCTGGATTATGTAGCACAACCCTGTTTGCACAATAAAATAGGGTTTTTGTTTGGGGACAGAACCCTGAACCTAGCAAGCACTCTACCACGGACCTAAATCCCCAACCTCAAGACAGACAGATATGAGGAGAGGGAAACATGCTTAGATGATACAGTTAGAAGTGAGAGACTTGGGCCGGACGTGGTACATGTCTGTAATCTCAGCACTTAGGAGGCAGAGGCAGGCAGATCTCTGTGAGGCAGGCAGATCTCTGTGAGTTCAAGGCAACCTGGTCTACATAGTGAGTTCCAGGACAGCTGGGGCTCCACGGAGACCCTGTCTCAAAAATACAAAAAAAAAAAAAAAAAAAAAAAAAAGAGAGACTTGAAGTCACAGACTAAGGCTCAGTCCTGCACTAGATGGTTTGTGCAAAGTATAAGATACAAGGTAAGAAGCTCATTTTTTTTTTGAGAAAGGGTCTCTCTAGGTATCCCAGACCAACCTTGAACTCAAGTTAATTCTCCTGCTTCAGCCTCCCAAGTACTAGAAGTACAGGCATGAGCCACTATGGCCAACTCTAAGATGATCATTTTTTAATTTTATGTTACGGATTTTGCCTGCATGTAAATATATTACGTTTGCAATGCCCATGGAGGCCAGAAGAGCCCCCAACTGGAGTTATGGACAGTTGTTAGCTGCTATGTGGGTGCTGGGACTGAACCCAGGTCCTCTACAAGTGCAGCCAGTGAACTTAACCCCTGATCTATCTCTCCAGCCCCAAGAAGATCATTTTTCAGTTTCAAACTATATAGGCTAGTAAGAATGAATCTAGGAGAGATGGATCAACAATTGCAGAGGACCAGGTTCGATTCCTAATACCCGCATAGAGGCTAATAGTTGTGGGGATCCACGCCCTCTTATGACTTCCTTGGGCATTGCATGACCTAGCTGCATTTACATACATCCAGTCAATATACTTGTACAGATAAAATAAAACATTTTTTTTAAAGAATGTATTAGGTGCTGGAGAGATGGCTCAGCAGTTAAGAGCACTGGCAGTTTTTGCAGAGGACCCAGGTTCAATTCCCAGAACCCACATGGTATCTAACAACCACCTGTAACTCCAATTCCAGGGGAATCCAATACTCTCTTCTGATCTCTGTGGGCATTGCACAACACAGGTGCACTTACATATATGCAGGCACTACATGCATATACATAAAATAAAAATAAGGAATAAAATATTTTATCTAAAAACTGAGTCCAAATGTTAGCTCTCAGACCCTCTCCAATAGTGCAAAGTTCATTACATTTGTATATAATGTGTTATGATTCATACATTTCTAAGTTTCAACAATGTGTTAAAGGTAATATATGAATATAGATGTCATAATATAAACAACTACTGGTTTTAAACAACTCATAGAAATAAACACTTTGAAGTGCTTAGAGGAAGACTAGAGAGTGAGGAGCTTACCCGCAAAGTGCAGTAGCTGACATTTACTGAGTCTGTGAATTGCTATCTGTCCTCAAAGCCTTTGCTTTTAACTGTAAATGGTGCAGCGATCACAGAGGTGTATGGCAGACAGCCTCAGTGGCTTAAATACGACCTCACAGTGAACTCAAGTCAGGCCAGGAATGACACACAGAAAGCTGGCAGTCCTTGCTTGTGCTGCCATCAGCCTGGCTTATAAACAAACCTGGAGGACCACAAATCTCACCTGGAGGGTTACACAGGAATAGCCCCAGAATGGCTTTAGAGTGAAGGATGCTTGGCAATGTAGGTCAGTCAAGCCAAGGGGCCAGAGGTCGAGTGGGAGTAAAAGTTAAGAACAGAGCAGAGCAGAGATGTTGTACGTGCTGATAAAGGCACAGAGGGCCCTGCTGGATAAAGCACAGAAAGACAACAAGCTGACAAAGCGAGGGAGATTTGTCTCAGAAGACAGTAGAGGTGCTGAAAGCCAGAGACTTGGCTTGGGTGTCCTTGGGCCTCCTCACCAAGGTACCTGCTTCTTCAGTCTGTCAGTCCCAGAGAAATGATGCAGAGTGGTTCGGGTTGAATCCAGAGGAGAAGTAAGTGTTTGAGTCATATGAAAGGAATGGTCTTTTTCATTATTCTCCACCACAGGACAGCAATAGTTTACCAAGGAAAGGACACCCTCGCTCTTGGCCAAAACAGTCTACTTCTTCCTGGGATGATCTGTGACCTGACATATTCTAACTTGCTGTTGCATTTTATGTTCCAGATTCGCTTGGGCAAAATCCTCTAGAGACCCCCGAATTGCAGCAGGTCAGCAGTCTCCATTTGAGGAAAAAATCCTGGTAAACACATTAGCCTTTACACCATACAATTTGGAGCTATTCAGAAAAGTAACCTTAGGTTTAAAAGCCTTCTGTCCACTTGACACTTCGAGGCACTTTCCCTGTTGTAGAATAAAGCATCCCAGCACTAACTTCCAGAACCATGTATTTTAAAAACTAGTTATTCGGGCTGGAGGGATGGCCTAGCGGTTAAGAGCGACGACCGCTCTTGCAGAGGACCCGGGTTCGATCCCCAGCACCCACATGGCTGCTGAGAACCGTCTGTGACTCCGGTTCCAGGAGAACTCCAGTTCCAGGGGAATCCGAGACCGTCTTCTGACCTCCGCGGCATCGCACGACACGGGTGCGCAGACCTGCATGCAGACAATACATTCATACACATAAAAATAAATAAATAAATAAAAATTAAAAAAAAAAATAAAAACTAGTTATTCATCAGTGGTGGGTACTTTGAACTTTCAAAACTACCAGGCTTGAAAACAATGAAAATTTGTTACTCTGAAGTTAGTAAAAGCGCAAGGATATTTTCTTTTTTAATTTCTTTTTATTTTATGTGTATTTGCCTGCATGCACATAGGTAGAGTGTGTGCCGTGCCAGAATAGGCCATGAGAGGACTTCACATGCTCTGGAATTGGAGTTATGTGAGGTTGCAAGTCACCTTGTGGGTGTTGGGAACCGAACCTGGGTCCTCTGCAAGAGCAGCCAGTGCTCTAACCTCTGGCCATTTATCGGACCCTACAAGTATTTTTTTTTTATTAGGGAGAGTAAGTGTGTTAAAAGGAAAAGGATGATTATCATACAATTCTGAACCTCACTTTGACAGAATCTAGGTGGCCTGCACACAACAGCAGCAAGACATTTGGTAACTCGGACATACCAGGAGGAGAAGAAAAACCTCTGCAGGGAACAGGCATGTTCTCTCGACTACTGGCTTGCCAAAGCAGAGTCTTACTATAATAAACAGATGTTGGAAATGATGAGGAAAGAAGAGACTGGTGAAGAACTAAAGATGAAAACTGAAGGAAAAACAGCACAAAGCACACACAGACAAAAACAACACTGCTGGGTCCCCGAGAGAGAGAGGAGGCAGATGGAGAGACACATCCTTAGAGCAGGCCAGGCCAGAGAGCCCAGGAACAAAACCTGGAAAGCCTCCGAACTCCTCAGTGAAACAACGTTCCCCAAAATTGTGGTGGAGAAGCCAAGCCTGGAGAAAACAGAGATGAGAAAGCAGATGAAGGAGCGGCAGCAGGCGCAGATTAAAGACCATCAGGAGCGCATGATTCGAGGGAGGGAACTGCTGGAGCACAGGCTCAGGGAGAGAATCCTGGGGAAAAGCCAGAGCCAGATCCCCCTGCCCAAGCGCGAGCTGGTGAACAAGGACGTGAAGGAGTTTGAAAAGGTGGTGGCTTACCCCCTCTTTCAGCCATCCAGCGAGAGTCGGATTAAAGTGAACATTCTCATGGAAAAGTCTCCAGAGAGAGAGGAGGTGGTCACAGTGAAAAAGCCTTATCGAGGAAGATTCTTGGCTGTGCCACCCTTTCTCAGAACCCAAATAGGGAAATTAAAAGATCGTTGAGGTTTGAGTTTGTAAGGAAATCGTGTTTCTTTTTTGACTTTTATGTGAATGAGTGTTTTGCCTGCGTGTATGTCAGTGCACCTGTGCTTGCAATGCCCGAAAGGTCAGGAGGGCATCAGATCCCCTAGAACTGGAGTTGGATGGTTGTTTGCTACCATGTGGGGGCTGGGGATGAAACCAAGGTCCTCTGTGAAAACATCCAATAACTGCCTAGTCATCTCCACCCTGAAACCGTGTCTCTTGACTTAACTTTTTGTGCCAATTGTCTCCTAGATGTTTGACTACTCTGCATGAAGATGTGTAAAATAGTTGTGAAATTAAAAACTTGCTTTGTTATTTTAGTTGCTTTGTTCAGATTATCCTTAAAATTGTTTTAAATTACATTCATTTCTGGGTCTGCATATGACATGGCGACTATGGGGGAGGTCAGACAGAAACGGGCAGGAGAGGGTTCTTTCCTCCCCTCATGTGGGTGCCAGGGATTGAACTGAGAATTGGCAGGAGAGGCTTGGGTTATTGAGCCATATTGTTATTCCCATTTGTCCTTCACTTTGAAAATGAAGAAGAGCTCCTTGTGCAAAATGTGGAGAACTGTGGTCACCATGAGCTTCAGTGTCTCCTTCCTGTTGATTCATGGACTTTATCCACCTGGAAAGAGGCTGCAGGACAGGAATGGGGAGTAAGGTTTCTACCTTGTCTGTCAGGCTCTTGTTGCTCCTACTCTGAGATTTCAAGTTACCCTGATGGTATTCCTGCAGGTCAGGGCTGTTCTTCACTGCATGGTATTCCTACAGGTCAGGGCTGTTCTTCACTGCATGGTATTCCTGCAGGTCAGTGCCATTCTTCACTTCATGGTGTTCCTGCATCAGTGTTGTTCTTCACTGCATGGTATTCCTGCAGGTCAGTGTAGTTCTTCACTGCATGGTATTCCTGCAGGTCAGTGCTGTTCTTCACTGCATGATATTCCTGCAGGTCAGTGTTGTTCTTCATTGGATGGTATTCCTGCAGGTCAGGGCTGTTCTTCACTGCATGGTATTCCTGCAGGTCAGGGCTGTTCTTCACTGCATGGTATTCCTGCAGGTCAGTGTTGTTCTTCACCGGATGGTGTTCCTGCAGGTCAGTGCTGTTCTTCACCGCATGGTGTTCCTGCAGGTCAGGGCTGTTCTTCACTGCATGGTGTTCCTGCAGGTCAGTGCTGTTCTTCACTGGATGGTATTCCTGCATATCAGTGTTGTTCTTCACTGGATGGTATTCCTGCAGGTCAGTGTTGTTCTTCACTGGATGGTATTCCTGCAGGTCAGTGTTGTTCTTCACTGGATGGTATTCCTGCAGGTCAGTGTTGTTCTTCACTGCATGGTATTCCTGCAGGTCAGTGTTGTTCTTCACTGTATGGTATTCCTGCAGGTCAGTGCTGTTCTTCACTGCATGGTATTCCTGCAGGTCAGGGCTGTTCTTCACTCCATGGTGTTCCTGCAGGTCAGGGCTGTTCTTCACTGCATGGTATTAGTGCAGGTCAGTCCTTTATTTTAGTTTGTTTGGTATTTTTCTGGATTCACCAGAGAAGTTCTAATCAGGCCCTAACAATGTTCTTTGAAATGTCTAATTGTTTGCATGAGAGACCTTAATTTGATACTATCCTATGAACTAGACATTGTTATTTATTGAGGATGAGTGAATATTCAGTGGGACCTTTTCTGGGAGATATGAACAAATGTGTACCCACTGTAGATAAAGCAAAGAAACTATTTCAAAGTCCACCTTTGGTGAACACATTAGTCTATTCAAATTACTGACAGGAGCATGTGTGAAGTTTTTCTTACAGTACCTCAGATGGGTCAAAGACAGCTTTGTATCAGCAGAAAGCCTACATGGCTCTTAAGATAGGTACAGCACTGGAGCTCCTGGAGGACTTTGAGGCATTGGCATAGGTCAGAGTTTCCACGCTCTAGTTCTTATTTGCTTGGGTAACCTTGGGTGGAGTCAGGCAATCTTCTACATTTCAGGAACTTCTCCATATCTGGGAGCTGTTTATTTCTCATTCCCATGATGGAATGTTTCAGTTCAGAGGAAATGGCTCCATAAAAAAGAAGTTTCTGCCTTAGTGTCAGTCACCCTGCTAGCAGGTAACAATGCTATTTTATTTCTTTAATATGTCTCATTTTTAAAATTATATGTAAATGTGTATATGTGTTCATGTGAGTGAAGGTGCCTGCAGAGTCAAGAAGAGGGCATCAAATCCCTTCAATCTGGAGTTGTAAGATGCCTAAGGTTTCTGGGAACAGAACTCTAGCCTTCTGCAGGAACAGTGTGAGCTCTTAACTGCTGATCTGTCCGGTCCCTGTGCTGAGGGTTATGATAAGATATGTATGAGTCATTGTTGCAGAGAAACTTTCTAGGGCAGGGACACTCACAGCACACAGCTATGCCTGCAGCAGCAGCCCAGAGCTCTAAACACCTTCTCTGTGGCTTTCAGGTTCTGCCCAGTATTTAAGGCAATGCAAGTACACAGTTCTCCATGTGTTAGCATGTTAGGAGCAGATCAGAAGGAGTTAATCAGAAGGAGTTAAAATTGAGTTAGTTAAAGTAAGCCTGGTTTCCATGACACACCTTCCTACCTTAACCACAAGAGCACATTTCCTTCTCTTTTTTTTTCAAAGCCAATTTTTTACTAAACTCTGTGCATTTCATACAAAATTACAAATCAAATCTAGACCCGTGACATTTCCTTCTATTCTGTACCTGACTCCCCAGTTCCCAGAGCTGCTTGAACTTTCCCAGTCCTTGGGGGTATACTCCACTCCCTAAGGAGTGTATTCCACTCCCCAAGGGACTTCACGCTTCTGACCACAACCAGTCAGCTTAAAGGTCAGCATTGCTTGCTTCGTGTTTCCATAACCTCACAAACATTCCCCATAATGGCAAGGAAGGCATGGTTCTAGAATTAAAGGTGCAGACCCACTTTATTCTCTCCACTCTTATTCAAGGTATTTCTCGAACTCTTAGCCAGAATGAGAGAAGAAAGAAAAAGAGTCCTGGCAGTAAAGAAGTCATGTGTTCTTTACTTGCAGATGGCATGATCCTATATCTTAAATTTTAGCAGAGTCACAAGATACAAATTCCACATATAAAAGCCAGTGCTTTTCTACATACCTGTAACAGCCATGGCGAGAAAGAGTAGGAATGCCACTCTATTCTTAGTAGCTTAAAAAATACTAAACACACCATGTGTGGTGGTGCACGCCTTTAATCCCAGCACTTGGGAGGCAGATTTAGGTGGATCTCTGTGAGTTCAAGGCCAGCCTGGTCTACATGGTGAGTGCCAGGACAGCTGGGGCTGTCTAAAAAAGAACAAGAAAATACTAAATACTTAGTAATAAGCCTAACCATAGAGGCTAACGACATGCACAATAAAGCTTTTAAATTGCAAAGAGGCCTGGGCATGGCGTCTCATAAATGTGATCTAACATTTTGGAAGCAGAGAAAGGAAGATTGCTGCAACTTTGGGGTCATCCTCATCTGCATAGCAAATTCCAGATTAGCCAGACCTACCATAGTGAGACTTTGCCAAAGAGCACACAAACAAACAAACAAAAACCATAACCAGCTAGATCCAGGCATGGTGACACACACACTTTTAATCCCAGAACTCAGGAGGCAGAGTCAGGAAGATCTCTGTGAGACTGAGGCCAGCCTAGTGAGTATAGCTAGTTCCATGCCAGTTGGAAGTACATGGAGATCTAGTCTCAAAAAAGCAAAAGAACCAATTAAAATAACACCCATAAAGCCCAAACAAAAAAGACCTGTTGTCTTGTTTCCTGAGACTTCCTGTACCCCACCTTCTCAGCTCTCATGCCTCTTGGTGCTCCTGGGATTCTTGCCTGCCCTGGCTTTTCATGCTCTCCCAGAATTAATGTGGTGAGTTCCTTCTGTCATCTCAGTTCTCAGGCCTGCTTAGGTCACTGGGACTTTTCCCTGTCTTAGACCTGCAGCCTTGAGTATCCTTTCCTGAGACTTCCCTGGGCCCTGCCATCTTAGCTCTCAAACCCTTTCCTGCCTCAAATCTATGAGCTCTCCCACCCTAACCTGTTACTCAACCTGTTCACTTAGCAGCCACTCAGCTGAAGAGTTGGAACAACAGCAAACAAAGACACAAACATTAAAAAAAAAAGATGAAATCACCTACCCATACCAAGAAACACAATCACAAAAGTCCAGATTCCTAGGTCTCATAAAAAATGCAACATGAATAATCAATATGTTCCCTATAGAAATTAGTATTCTCATTATAATGTTTCCTGTAATTGGCAGCTTAGTAGATGCACAAGACAATGACTATGAAATAGCAATTATATGTTCAAATAACTCAAAGAGGATATGAAAGAAAGACTGAATAAAGACACTGAAAACAGAGTTGAATGAAATAACTAAATTCAAAACATGAAATTAGAATTTAATAAAAAAATCTGAAGAAAAGCCAAATTGAAATAAAAATTGAAATGAAAAGCTTAGGAACTTAAACAACAGAGGAAAGAAGCAAAAAGAAAGTGGAGGGGATGGAGAGATGGCCTAGTGGTTAAGAGCACCAAGTACTCTTGCAGAGGCCCTGGGTTCGATCCCCAGCACCCACATGGCAGCTGAGAACCGTTTTTAACTCCAGTTCCAGGGGAATCCGATACCCTCTTCTGACCTCCGTGGCATTGCAGGACATGGGTTCACAAACCTGCATGCAGACAGTACATTCATAAACATAAAAAAATAAATAAAAATTAAAAAAAAGAAAGTGGAGGAAATGGAAAAGAGAATATCAGATCTTGAAGTCAAGGTTGGGAAAAAGTGACTTAATCAAAGAAAATCTCAAATATAAAATAACCCTAGGATGAAATATTCAAGACCTCGGGACATTGTAAAGAGACCAAATCTGTGAGTCATAGGTATAGAAAAAGGAGAAGAAACCAGGTCAATGGCACAGAAAATTTTTGTTGAAGTTTTCTGCATTTCATATAACACTTCTTAGTCAAATTTAGACCTATTCCCCCTCTCTTACCCCTCGTCCCACTAGAGCTCATGTATTCTGCCATACATGTCTTGCATCTTTTTCTCAGTTTTTAAAAAATGTTTCGATGGAGAAGATTACTGTTTTGGACAGAAGTTTACTGTGTCAGTCAGTTCTTTGACCCAGTCTTTTCTGTTGTTTTTATTCCTTCCAATTTGTACTGCTCCAAAATGTGTATAGATACATGCCACACATATACCAAAATTATGATGTCTGAAAATAAACTATAGGTTAATTCCAAAACATGTTTAGGGATTCACATTATAACAGTAGAGTTGTATGCAGGTAAAGAAAAATATTTACATTTCTACATTATACAGGAAGTTGAGTAACATCAGGTATTATATTTACTATAAAAGAAAGAAAGAAAAAAGAATTATTCAGTTTGCCTTACAAATAGAGATTTGGTGTTAGGATCTACAAATGAGGGACATCATACATCATTTGTTTTTCTGGGACTGTGTTACTTCACTTAGAATGGCTTCTAGTTCTATCCATTTACCTGCAAAGTTCATGATGTCCTCTTTCTTTACCACTGCATAGAATTCCACTGTGTAGCTATACAACATTTTCTTTATCCACTTGTCTGTTGAGGGACACTTGGGTTGCATCCAGCTCTTCTCTATTATGAAGAGAGCTGCAATAAACATGGCTGTGCTTGTATCTCTGTGGTAGGATGAGTCTTGTGGGTATATACCCAGGAGTGGTATGGCTGGGTCAGGTGGTACACTCATTTTCAGTCTTTTAATAGTTCTCCACACTGTTTTCCATGGGGATTGTATGAGTTTGCATTCCCACCAGCAGTGGATGAGTGTTTCCCTTTCTCCACAACCTTTCCAGCCTTTGGTATCCTTTGTTTTCCTGATCATAGCCAGTCTTAACAGAGTAAATGAAATCTTAAAGTGGTTTTAATTTGCATTTCCTTAAGTATTAGTGATGTTGAACATTTTATTTTATTTTTATTTTTATTTATTTTTGTATGTGTATGAGTGTACTGTCTGCATGTAGGTTTGTGCACCCGTGTCATGCAATGCCGCGGAGGTCAGAAGAGGGTCTCGGATTCCCCTGGAACTGGAGTTCTCCTGGAATTGGAGTTACAGACGGTTCTTAGCCACCATGTGGGTGCTGGGGATCGAACCCGGGTCCTCTGGAAGAGCGGTCGGTGCTCTTAACTTCTAGGCTATCTCTCCAGATGTTGAACATTTTAAAGATGTTTCTCAGCCATCTTTACTTCTTCATTTGTGAAGTCTCTGCTTTTTATGCCATCTTCTGAGTGGGTCATTTTTTTTCTTCCTCCTTTGTTTTTTGAGTAGTTTATATATTCTGGATGTTAATGCTCTTTCAGATGTATCACTGGTGAAGGTTTCCTCTGTGGGTTTTCTCTTCACTTCTTTGATTGTTTCTTTCGCTGTACAGAAGCTTTTGAGTTTAATGAGGTCCCTCTTGTCAATTGTTGACCTTCCGGCTCAGCTGCTGTCTGATTTAGAAAGTCTTTTCCTACACCTATGTCTTGTAGGTTACTGCCAACCTTTTCCTCTATCATTTTCAGAGTTTCAGGTTTCATATTGAGGTTTTTGATCCATTTAGAGTTGTTTTTGTACAGGGTGAGAAGTAGTAGTTTAATTTTATTCTTCTACAAGTGGTGATCCAGTTTTGCCAGCACCATTTGCTGAAGATGTTCTCTCCTCCACTGAGTCTTCATGGTTCCTTTGTCAAATACAAGGTGGCTGAAATTGCATGTGCTCAAGTTTGGATCTTCAATTTTGTTCCATTGGTTTACTGGTCTGTTTTTCTGCCAATACCAGGCTATTTTTATGACTATAGCCCAGTAATATAGTTTGAAGTCTGGTATAGTAATCCCCCCTGCGTTGCTCTTTTTGCTCAGGGTTGCTTTGGCTCTCCAGGGTCTTTGGTTTTTCAATATGAATTTTAGAACTTTTTTCTACGTCTATGAAGAAACTCATGGGGATTTTAATTGGGATTGCATTGAATACACACACACACACACACACACACACACACTTTGGGCAGTATGGTCATTTTCACTATATTAATTCTTCCAATCCATTTGCATGGGAGTTGTCATGGTTAATCCTGGGTGTCAACTTGACTGGACTAAGGAACAAATAAGAGAAAAGGGTCTTCTGATTGGACCACCTCAACCCGGATGGCCCACCCCAAATGTGGGTGTTACCTTCTGCCGGCAGGCAGTATTTAAGGCCACGGCAGCGGGAGCTGGTCCCTTTTCCTTCTTCCTGCGGCTTGCCTCTCTCTCATCTGGTGAGTTTGCCTTGCTGCTGTGATCAACCTTTCGGATCCCAGCGTGTACCGAGACTGGCAGATCTCCTGGAATCCATTCGGGCCTTCAGCACTAGACTGGGACTCCTGAGACATCCAGCCTTGCGGACTGAGCAGTTCCCTGGATTCCCGGCCTCTCCAGTTCGGCGCTACTGTTGAGCTCCGTCACGTGAGCAAATCAATAAATTGTATATAGTTATATATATTCATCCTGTTGCTTCTGTTTCTTTAGAGAACCCTGACTAATACAGATTTTGGTACCAGAAGTGGTTCTAGAGAAACAGAATTGAAAGGATGAATTTCTTTAGTGGGCTTGGTAGCCTCTGGAGCCAGCTCTCCAACCCAATGAAGCCTAGAGTTACTGAAGGCTCTCCTGGTGGCATGAAGAGGAATGATAATCCTTGGTGCAGACTATTTGATCTAATTATGAAGATAGATCCATTTGACTCACCTAACTCACCTCTTGTGAGAAGCAAGGAATTTAGTGACTCTATATATAAAACGTTCGAGAAATTGCAGAAAAATCAGGAAAATAATGATGTTGCCTTGTTGCTCCTAGCATGTCTGGATAAACTGTTAGACGAAAATATGGAGCTCGGTGATAAAAATGACCAGCTCCGGATTCGAAACAACAGTTTAAAGGTTTCCAAGTGTGCTCTGGAAGAGAATCTTCTCTCCAGCAGCCAAAGAGCTAAAGCAGCAGAAAATCAAGCTGGAGCCCTTATTATACGGTTGGCTGATTTACAACGCAAATTTAATTCCCAGCCACGAAAAGTGTCAGCAGTTAAAGTGAGAGCACTGGTGGGGAAAGGGTGGAACCCTGAAACTTGGGATGGAGATGTGTGGGAGAACTATGATGATGAGGATTTTGAACCCTCGGATTCTGAGGGATTTTCTTTATCTGAGGAATTAACCTCCCCACCCTCAGCAGAGAATCCACACCCTGCAGATCCCTCCTCCCCACCCTTGCCTGAGGAAATTAATCCCCCCCTCCCAGTGGGAGCTGATGTCCCTCAGGGCCCAACAATTGTTGCCTCTAGACCTATAACCAGATTGAAGTCTAAGCAAGCCCCTCAAGGTGAGATAGAAAGTGTGGTCCACGAGGAGGTGCGATATACTACTAAAGAAATTAATGAGTTTGCTGATTCGTTCCGGCAGAAGCCTAAGGAATATGTGTGGGAATGGATTTTAAGGGTGTGGGATAATGGTGGAAGGAATATAAAATTGGATCATACTGAGTTTATCGATATGAGCCCACTGAGTAGAGATTCTAGGTTTAACATGGAAGCTCGAGCAGTTAAAAAAGGTGTTAAAAGTTTATTTGAATGGTTGGCTGATGTATTTATTAAAACATGGCCTACTAACAGCGAGTTAGAGATGCCTGATATTCCTTGGCTTAGTATTGATGAAGGGATTGTGAGGGTCAGGCAGATGGGCATGCTCGAGTGGATTCGAAGTGTAAAACCACATTCTCCACAATATGAGGACCCAGAGGACATGCCACTCACTGAATTTATAAGATGGAAAGTACTGAGAGAGACACCAGAACATTTGAAGAGCTTTGTTTTTGCTCTATTTCTTATGCCAGATCTTACAGTTAGAGAAGTTGTGGCTCGTTTGCATAAATTAAATGTACAC